>JARQSV010000367.1:572934-586961 GCA_030142285.1 Calameuta idolon
GAATATACCTCAGCCGACAGATGAGAAGATCAAGAAGCGATGGATGAAAACAATGAGAGATTCAGAGAGAGAGAGAGAGAGGGGAGAGAGCAAGAAGAGTAGGACGCGACTCTTAAGAGACCTACCTGGGAGATCGACTCTGGGAAGACTGAAGTCCAGGCCGATACATCCTTCCGCTTATCAGTCATGCGTCCGATATGTCAAAGCATAATTATAAGCAATGTCTATTTACTATTTTGGGAAATGGATTTTGAAAGTATGGGATAGTCTGATCGGCTATACTTCAATCCGTACCTCTTCCGAGTGATCAACTGCAGTTCCGCTCCAGACTAAATGACTTTAACTGAGATGCATCCACGACTATTCCCATAGAGTGTTTTACCCACCCACGTTATATTTCCTGTTACAACGGTGGAAGTAAAATAAAGGGAAAAAAAAAAGAAAAATTAAAGTTGAAGTAGAAGTAGATGAAGCAGCGTAGACGCGAGAGGGAGGCCTTATATGAGGTGTGAGCCAGAGTGTGGCTAACCGGTCGTTTATTATGCATCGAAATGCCAAGAAAGATGCCCCGTGAGTGGACAGGACGTTGCGAAGGGCTAAAAATAAAGTGACGGCAGGAGTTCTGAGTGATTTTGCGTCGCCTCGGGCCGGCACAACAGTTCTAAAGCTACGATTCTTCCTTTGCTTTGCCTTTTCCTTCCTTCCTTTCTCCCTCCCTTGGTCCTGTCTACTCGCCAGTGATCCTTCCACGTACTTGCACGTCTCTGAACATGACTTATTCCAGCCTCGTAAATACCTTGAGTATTACAGTTAATTTTTAGTACCTATAGGTAATTGTGTCAATTAAAAGCAATGTTAATTAGAGATCATTCTTCCGGATGGTAATCCGACTTACCAAAGTCTCCTGGATTCAGTCCCACGTGGTCATGTGTCATCCTTGTGCGTAGCCACCATTATTATCACTCGTGCAACCGAAAAAACTCACATCCTTCCTGCGAATCTGAAACACAGTACAAGAATCCTTTAAAGTTTGAGAATCGATCGAGCCGTAAAGGTGGCGCGAAGTTTGAAAAAAAAAAAGGCCTAAAGTCAATTAAATTGACTTGAACTCGTTTCGTCTGCATCCCTTTGGCCCGTTCCTAGATACGCTTTTAGGTTTTGTCCAGCGGAAATATAATTAATTAAATCGAAGCCTTTCCTTCAGTCTCTTTGAGTCCTTCCTAAGGACGATTATAATTCCAGGATATTGGACGAGTCCAAAGGTTTCTGGGTCAGGCATTGTATAAATACGATTAAAGAGATCCTTTTCAAGCAATGGTATATCGACGGCTAAAGTGGGCGAACCGACTATCGAATGGCTTGTAATATTTTTTTGTATCTTAAACCTTTTTTCTTTTTTTATATTTATGTAATAAATAATAAACAAGGACACGCATTGCTGCCGATAGAAAGAGGCCACCTTCTACCCAATAGCTACACACACCGGCAAATCCTTCTGCCGGAACAATGCCTACCGGTCTCCAACGTTATAATCTCGGCTATAATCCGTGAAAGAGAGCTCGGGACATTTTCAGAATGTAATTACGAGCCGGGTTTGCCGTCAATAAAAACAATATTAATTTCTCTTCATTTTCGCCGAGCGCGCAGCACGTAGCACGTACAGCGCGTTGCGCGCCGTCCGGGACAATACGAGGCGGGTGGACTTTTTGTCGCTGGGACGTAATTAACAGGAATATCGCTAGTTTCACGCGTTACAAAAATAATAGACGGTCACGATCGAGTCTTGCCCGTTGGCTCCGTTGAACACGAGTCCAAGACAAGGCGACGCAAGGCGATACAAGGCAGCAACGGCCAATCCTAGTCTGGCATGCGTCAACACGTGGACACTGTACACACCATGTACCTACACTAGATTCGTAGTGTATGTCCCAGTCACCACAAACTATGCACAACCTGTAGGTATACGCAAGCTATGGGTAATACGCGGTTAGTTGCGCCACGAACGCATTCTATAATTAGTCTTGGGCCGAGATTTTTATTTTTGTTTAAACTTGAACGTCCTTGCTGATGCTGGTGGCTCCGGTTGTTGCTACTACCACCGCGTCCAGGCCACTGTCACCAACACCAGCACAATAGCGGCGCAACACCGGCCCAATCCCGGCGTCATTACCACTACGAGTATCGGCTTTATATATTAGCAGGAGCGCATGATAGGGGCCGTACAACCCGGGCACGTACTTACCAGGCTCGGCTGCTAATAATTATTATTGTCGACTTATTTTTTCACCTACTCGCCCTTGCAGCCGCGACCGTTCCACTGGCTCTAATTCATCGGACCAGCCACCACTTAAAAAACAAGATTATAAATAAATTTCACTCAGCGCCGCTTGGCTACGCTCTCACGTTGCACTAACTTTTACGCTCGATATCTCTACTCGATACACATCGACTCGTTATAGATTTCGATAGCAACACACGTATGTAGGTGTACGGTCTCTGCACGTGTACCGCTCGTTTCTCTTGATTCTCTTTTACTTTTACTCTTTCTCTCTCTCTCTCTCTCTCTCTCTCTCTCTCTCTCTCTCTCTCTCTCTCTCTCTTTTTCTATTGCATTCTAATCTTCTCCTCGCTAACTACCTATCGTCCCGTATCCTATGCTAGTATCTTGCTAACAGTCTTTTCTGTTTTTATCTGCTGACAATGAGTGAGCCAAGTCGCTGCTAAGCGTTTCGAGAAACCCGGGGAAACCCGGACCCTACGCAAAAACCCGTGACCGTTTCTCGAACAACCTGCTGCTCCTTGGAGGAAGGCGCAAGAGAGAGAGAGAGAGAGAGAGCACGAAGAGGGGAAGTGGAGAATCGAAGGGGGGGAATAAAAAATGTCTTTAACGCACTGGATAAAAAATGCAAATATCGCACGTGCCTGGTTAACGTTAACCAGTTGAAACGGCGTCTCGGATTGTCGTGGTACGGAGGAACGTGAAAAAAAGCAGGAGAAGCTGCGAGAAGAGGCGAGGATCGTGGGAAGAGTAGACGACGTAGCGACGTAGCGACGTAGCGATATAGCGATGTAGCAATGTTGGGGAGGAAGTAGGAGTAGGTTAAAAGAAAGGTAAGAGAGAGCAATATCTTCGGGAGTGTTACTAAGCCCGGTCCGGTTAATTAGAAGGTGAATAGGTGTGCTTTGCTGTGTGCGCCGGTGTGCGCCGGTGTGCGCCGGTGTGCGATGGTGTTACTGTGTCCAAAGAAGAATTACAGAACGCCCTCTTAGTATTGTTCTTTCTATTTCTTCTTCGTTCCACAGCATCACGAGCCCTCTAACACCTCCCTGCCCTCTATTCCCGCTCACTTATTTGTGTTTCCTTGTGTTTGTTTAATCAGACGTGGAGCTCAGTCTTCATTACCCGTACTAATTTATCTACCCTGTCGTACAGCTCTCTCTCTCTCTCTCTCTCTCTCTCTCTCTCACACACACACACACACACACTCTATCTCCAACCAACGTAAACGCCTGCACTATTGTCCAAAAATGAAAATATCCGATCCCTCAAGAGTTCCTCATTTAAATAAGCAATTCAAGCGAGGAAATCTGCATTCTTCGGCTCACTAGTCAATGCACTTGTATAATATCGCATAAATCCTAGAAACGGAGCAGCGCAATATTTTGTTAGCAGGCATAATAGGCGAAAGAAAACTGTAAGGGTGGCTAAGATGGCTAGAGGGGCGGAGAGTGAGAGAGAGAGAGAGAGAGTAAGGGTAATTCCTGGATATCGAGAGCAATATTCGTTAAGTCCTACTAAGACCCAGTATGCGGTGTAGTTCGCTCATTGGGATGACCTCGGTTCCTCTCTTGTTAGTAAGACTCTCTCCTTATTCTACTCCTGTCCTAGCCTCATCGACCTCCCTGGACCAGTCTGAACCTCATCTCGCCCCCATGAAGGACTCATCAGGGTTGGGACCGCCCTCAGTGAGGATCACCCTCGGTGAGGTTCACCCTCGCAAAGTCCCTAGTCCCTATAGCATCGGGACCGGTAGAGGATCAGCGCGTCAATAAGGTGTTTGTTTAATTTGCGGATTCGTCCGACGTGTCGTCCGGCTGTCCGTTAGCAGGGGTGCTCAGAGAATATCAAACAATTACAAAGATCTGTCCGTGATCTCCCTCGTGCGCGCGAGACCGCCTGATAATTAATCCGGGAAGAGCGGAGCTCAGGCTGCAAGTGCAATTGCGCCTGGAATAGCGAGGCCGCGCCTGATCAAAGGATAAACGGCGACCGCGTCAAAGACTGAGGACCGATTACACGGCTTCCTATTTTTAGATAGGATATCCAATAGGTCTGCTGAGAACCACAGTGGCTGCTATAGGCTACGTGGGGTCGACTGGAGAGGGAAAGGAAAGTGGAGGAGATACACACTGGCTGAGTTTATATCGGGTGGACGAAAAAAGACCTAAAATCCTTTGCGTATCGATCCGATGAATCCTGTTTATTCGTTTCCAGTAATGAAATCGTCTGGCGTCCCACCATTGCAAGGACTCCCGAGCACATAGCCTTTCTCTTGGCTCTCCATCTCATTCCTTCCCTCTCGCCTTTCTCCATTTCTCCATTTCTCCGCTCGTTGCTGCTTCCCAACCCTCTTAATCTGCAGCGCCTGGTGCTTCGTTTTCTTCTCGATCCGCCGTTTCTCCCTTCGGACGTCGTCGCGTCGATCAATTACGCATGGGGCCGCGCCTCACTCTCGACTTACCCGCTTGTTACGTACAAATCCTCGATTCCTTGTGTTATCAAGCCGAATCGTCGGCCCGGTTAAATTATATCCAGGGGACGAATGAAAAGTCGAAATAAAGCCTGAGCCTTTTCCTTAGCTGCGGAGCAAGACTCGCGGGTCCCCATGATTATTTAAACGGACCCGACGAGCACCTGTTCGATTGTTAAAGGGATGCAATAAAAAGGGACCCCAATGTATAAGGGATGCTTTAGTCATACAACGGTTCGCTGTACTCATTATTCAACCGTTTTAGTGGCTCTTATAAGGGATGGACAGGATGGACTGCGAGATCCGGTCATGAGAACCGATAGAAACAAAAGCTCGAAAACCTGTTGGAAACAATCGTGGATCCCAGGGCGGTTGGTGCTGGACTCGGCCGAGAGCGAGGAGGGGCTCGGATATTTCCAGGGGTTCGTGGGGAAGTGCGAAAGGGGTGTCCCGAGTCTACGATGGCTTCTCTTTGCTTTTTCCGCGGACAACCCTTTGTGCGTCGATCGGTCTCCACTCTCACTGGTCTAAGGATTTTTCTGTTCTTCTTCGCGATGCCTTTGGAAGGATTTTAGATTTCTTAGAAAATAAAAAAAAAACGTCTTTCCTCCCACACGCACATTTTGCCCTGTTTTGCCCAATTGTATTCTATTACAACAGATTAATAGCGGTGTGAAACGATATCGTGAACCTGCTTGAAAATTGTCAAGAATCCTTCGTCCTTAACAAAACGCAACACATTCAAAAAATGTCCTTTTCCTGTAAAAACGAAAAAAAAGTATCACAGGATCGTTTCGATACATCAAACAATATAGAAGTTACACTCATTCAAAATTGCATCCGTAGCGCAACAAATTCGAGAACCTCGAATATAGGACCTCGTGTATATCCGTCTCTCTCTTACCGACGTAAATGCCCATAAGTCCGTCTCTCTCGCACTCGTACAAAGCATAGAAAACTTGAGAATCCGAGACACAGTGCTTCGCTCTGACCGCTCGATCAAACAGACAACTTGCTGACGGGCATGAAAAACGTTTGCCGTCTCTTTCCTACGTCTTTAAAAAGTCCCTCCGAAGACCCGCCCGTCTAGGACGTTCGCTAACTTATCCCAGCCTAGATTTGGTTGTTACGCTTCCAGCTCCAATGTAACACATTAGCGTGTCCGGCGCCTGGATCTTAGCTAATTTCCTTGGAACTCACTGGACTCGGATTCCTCGCAGTGTCCAACGCGCGGCGTCTACGTTTCTCTCCTAGGAATGAAATAAGAAGGAGAGACCGCGTGTGCATGTGCGTGTGCGTGTGCGTGTGCGCCTGTGTCCGTCCGACTGAAAGATTGTGTTGGCCAGCAAGGGTAGCAAGGCGGCTAGCGAGGGTAGTAAGGCCAGAGTATATATATGGGGTGGTTGCGGCCTCCGCGGCGGCTGTGGCGGCTGTGGCAGCTCTGGCGGCTCTGGCGTCGGCCACAGAGAGACAGAGCTACATGGGAGTGGGATAGGAAGGGGGAGAGAGGGCGGCTGGTCAGTGCTCCTTACGGGGGTGGCGAGTCTCTTCTTAATTAACGCTCGCCTCTTTTGCTGCAACCCCCTGGCCACCGGTGTGCCGTAATGAGGGTGTTCCCATGTATGAGTGTACGTTCCAGCGTAGGTGTGTCACTGTATTAGTGACCTAGATGAGACGCGCCCCGTCTAGCTAATTCTTTTCTTCCGCGCTGACCACTAAAGTAAGTAGATGGCTATATACGTTCGCTATATAAAGCTCGCTCTGTGTCTCCATGTAAGACTCTGGCTCTATGTACCTCGCTATATGTATCTATATCTATACTGCAAGTACTATAATTCTCTATAGATATGTGTGTATATAGACTGTACTATGTACATGCTACCACCTTACACTCGACGAAGATGCCAAGCTGGAGGTTTGTCGAAAACGGCAATACCTACCAAGTGTCCTATCCGAGAGTCGGTGTCTTTGTTTCAGTACTCGAATCCTCCTTCGAGCGAGCAAGTACCTATTTGGAAAATCTGAGAAAACTTGAGAAAATCAAAGGCGACCACCCGCTGAAGCTGGGTTCTCGTTAATATCGTAGTATCGAGTTGGCATTCCGAAATCATGCCTGAAGGAAATATTGATCGCCGGAAGTCGACGATTACGCGACTATCTGGGATAGAGTCAAATGGACAGTGGCTACCGTGTCTTCCGGAATTCTCATACCTTTTCTTTCCTTTTCCACGGGTCTACGTGTACCTCTCTCTCTCTCTCTCTCTCTCTCTCTCTTCCATTCTTTCCCTGGGTATACGTAGGAGATGTTTCGCACGTAGAGCCGAGGGCTTCCTCTCTCCCAAGACGCATCCGGTACGTCCTTTCCCTCTCCGGATTCTCCTTCCTTCCATCCATCTACATTTCCTCCTCAAGACCGATTCTCACCGAAGCGTCCCTTTTACTAGCGATGCCTCGTATCTTCCGCAAAGCTCCTTGTACGCGTCTACCATTGACGGGGTAGACTCCAGGAGGATAACGACAATTAACCCCCGTTAATAAAGACGATTGTGATTAATTATCGTATTTAATGACCGGCTACACTTGTAAATATAGTCGAGCGTTAGTACACCGTAAAAATTAGAGACCATGATTCCTCGTAAGGACTGTCCCTATAAAGTGAGCGCGACACGGAGACGCTGAGCGTCTACCATGGCTGTCACACTCGGCTGATCTTTCAACCAGCAATCACTCGGCATGGCCTGTCGACTGCGCCGTGCGCGCTGCGTGTGCGGCTTGATGCCTCTTATCTGGCTTATGGCTCCGCAGACTGAACTGTGGGACCGGGCCAGGACGCGTTACAGGCGAACCTATCGCGGCTCTCGACTTCCTTTTAAACTGTACCAAAAAATCATTTGGACAAACACACTTTTCCTTGGTAAAATCGGTCAGGCAGCAATTGAGAAATTAGCTGCTCCAGAGATTCGACGTTCTCCAGCACGTGTGATCGCACTGTCTTGTCACTTGTCCAAGAGACGTTCTTTCGACGCTGCGTATGTGCTTGACATGCGTAGTTATTCACGTGTGCTCTCTCTCTCTCTCTCTCTCTTGGAAATCAGAGATAATTATCGTGGAGCTGCTACCTACATGCGTTTGGGTAGATACATAGAAACGTGCGTCGAGATATTCGCCAGCATTAGGATGCTCGCGGCGCGTAGGAGAAATGAGCTCACGTACCGAAATTAACCGTGGTTCCTGGCATTTAAAAATAATTCATAATTATCGGTATTATTAATAGTTTACTCGGTTACTCTATATCGTTACACACGCCTGCCACGTACGGCACCATACGCCGCGAACACTGCTGAATCGACAAGGTATTTTCGGTATACGTATTTTTCCATGCAATCCTATACCACGTTCAGCCTCTTCGTGCATTTGTCCTCCTTCTCTCTCTTCGCATGATTCACTACGAAGTTGGCCCAGTAACAATGGCATAAGTCACTGTCGGAATAGCCTAGCGGCAGTTCACCCGCGTAACGAATATATACTTTTGCCTGATTCAGCAAAATCAGAGCGTCAATTAGAACTAAGAATAAATAATATTAGAATCTGGGATCGCATAGTGGGGGCCGCGCGAAGCACCGGGACTGCCAGGCTTCGCTGGAAGGGTGTAACATCTGATATGGTTACACTCGACTCTAGAAGAGTTCCACGTGTTTTTTTCATCGGGTCGCTCATCGAAGTATCGATTGGTTCGTATAATAATTACCTCTCCTGCATTAGGGGTTGCTACCCCCCTCCCCTCCCTCCCCCGATGACTCCCTTTTACCCCCACCGAGCCCCCCCCCCTCCCCTCGCACTCTGCCTTCGCCATCCTCTATTAGACTAGACTCAGACTGTCAGGGGGTCGCGGAGAACTTCCAACAGCTGCCTCGCACTACCTTCCTATATTCGGCGGATAGTGCCGCTCGTCGATTCCTTCGTTAATTAATTATTTAGCCATGCGGTAAATAAATATTTGCCCGAGTCCCGACCAACTTTTCTCTCTTTCTCTCTCTCTCTCTCTGTCTGTATCTCCGTTGGCCTTTCCCTTCGGTTTCCCTCGACCACGTTGCTCCCAGCACTAAAGTGTCCTTCCTATATGCTTTATCTATACATACATATCGATACGTACTGCGCAACATTCGATAATTCCAGAGAATCGATGTGCCCACGTCGTGACAAATTGACGAATCTTGATGTTCGACCGAACGAACATTAGGCACACAAATCCCTGACACGAGGCTCCTTCGTGTATGAGATTATTATTTTTTTTTCTAATAGAAATGTAAATTATTAAAGCGTCGTATTCGAATTTATCCGTAGGTAGCGTTAAATTTCCAGGGATTCCGCGAGCGAGACGCAAAGCGACCTTTCGGGATGTTGGATTAAAATTAGCTCGCGATGGTGGAGACTGCTCGGACCAGGAGAAGGGATAGAGACTTGGAGAGCTTGGAGAATAAGACGAGACTCCGGGATACGTGAGAATCGAGATCGGACGATGAATATGGAGAAACAATGTTAAGACCGAGAGAAGCTCTTCCCGTGTCTATAATCAGGCATCGATCTCCAAAATTACAGGCGTCGGAGGAAAGTGGATCTTGAAGAAGAAATTGCGATCCGCGGGAGAGCCAGGCCAGTGCGTTGGAGCAGCATTAGCGTATAGGTAGGCAGGCAGGAGTCGCGCGCTCCCGGTATAGTGGGTGGCGATGGCGAGTATTTCTGTATCTAATTATAATCCTTGGGTGAGGGAGCGAGGCAATCGCCTAAAATTAGAGCATGTAGTCTATAGTCTAAGAGCAAGAGCAACGCGTAGTCATTTTATATCTTCGCTGTACTTTATACTTTGGAATTACTTGACATTCCCTGACAACGCACCTGACGGTCAGGGGCCTTTGACGTTTCTCACAAAAGTCATCCCTTACGTTCGATCGAGCTGCTGGCTGATTCCAGCCTGTTCCAGGCCGGTTTCTTCCCTTTATTGTCGCTGGCGCCGTGTCGATTGCTGGATTTTAATGAGGTCTTCGCGGGTCGCGCAGTACAAATCGCAGCAACTGCGGCCAAGTCGAAAGGGCCGAACGGGCCGAAAGGGATCAAACGGGGTTCGCGTTCTGGCGCAGCGAAAGGAAAATTTAATTCGTAGGAAACAATGAAACGAGCGACAGCTTGTGATTAGGCCGTGCTGGAATAATAATCAGGATAATGACAGGTTTACACCCCCGATGGGCAACGGGGGTTGCGAAGCAGCGACGTCCATGGGGTTGACGGTAGGTTTGTTGGGTTAATTGTTCTGTGGCGTGTCGAACCGAACGCGAGTCGCTTGCTCGCACGCAAATGTCACCGCGAGGCACGAAAAATTATTGATATTCCGACGGCATTTTTATATTTCGTTTTTTGTATTTTCATTTTTTTTTATTCGTCATTTCCAATCGAAGGAAATCTTGGGGGGGGGAAATTGATTCATCCAAGAAGCCTCGGCGACCGTCCTAACCCTGACAGCAGCTCCACGTATGTCCTATAGCTACTACTGATATATACATATAGATCGCGTACGTGGATTGCCGGGAACGCGGATAATTAGCGATATCGAAAGTTGTCCGGCGAGTTTTCACAGCAATCGCTTCGCGACGTCGTTGACACGTGACGATCGCTCGATAATCAATATTTCCCGTCGACTACCAGAGTTCCACGTGTGTGTCCGGGCACTGGGCACATGTGCGTAGGCATGCATGTATATATGTATATTGGTAGTCGCGCAACTCCTACGGATTCACTGTGATTATTCGCGCACATGTAAACCGGGCAGAAGACTCTCTTAAACGGTCGATCGTGCGTCCGGCGACACTATACGCATGGGACGCGACAAATCGCTGCTGCGTTCGGCCAATCCGAACACGAAGTGACGAACACAAGCAAAAGGGCAATAGCGAGCGATAAATTGATAAGTTAATTCGAGATGCTGGGAATCTTGAGCGAAAGAGAAAGGTGAAAGTGGTTATTGAATGCAAAGACAGTATGAAAATTTGATTAACGTGCGATAAGGGTTATGAAGCGGAAGCTTGAAAATTATTATTGGCAAAATTAAGAAAAACGATGAGCCGTAAATTTGCACAAGTTTCAAACGATCCGAAAGATTTTGGTCCAGCCGGGAGATCCGTTTAACGTGTCTATCCAGTTCCGCGCTATTTCTCCTAGTCCGACTTCGCTCTAGGCCATAAGGACATCGTTAAGATTATATTTAGGTATCGTAAAAGAAAATATGCGCTCGTACGAGCCAAGTTGCTCATTACATGAGACAGCATTAACGACACAGTGAATCCATCGCGAAAGACAATTTTGAGTAACATAATAATTTTTTGGCAAGCAAAGCTCCAAGCGCGCGAGAGAGAGAGAGAGAGAGAGAAAGTGAGTAGGACGAGAGAGGAAAGAAGAAAACTCGAAGTAAACGAAAAATTCCACTGACACATTATTTCCAATATTGTTTCCTCTTCTCCTTACTTTATCATGTCATTTCATCCTCTTTTTTTTTTTTCTCGAGTCTTGCGTTAAATAATTTCGTGACGTTTGATCTAATTCCGGATCTGATTTCACATGGCGAACTATAATTCTTCGAATTTATTTTGCGCTGCCAGTTGAAATTACCGTTCGAGCAGAACGCGTCTGCCATTCGACTTTACATTTTCTCAAATTCCCCGTATTTTTAGCCGACGATCCCGGACGCACACTCGTGCACGTAGATAGGCAGGTACGCGCATGAGATGCTGCCAGAGATTTCTAGGTCAATGCTGCAAATGTTGTCGGAGCCTGAATTGACCCCGGCGACCCTTAAAGTGCGAACCGAAGAATTTGGAAATTTGAACGCCGCCCAAATTGAGCCTGCACGATACACGCGCATCCTCCCCAAAGAGGGAAATGGACCTCGTGGCGCGTCGCGACGCACGAGCGTGGCGCCGTCCTCGAAGGAAGGGCAATATAAACAAATCGAAAATTCCCGGTTGCAAAACGAGATAAAACCGACGGGCGTTTAAAGTTCTGCGCTGGCGTCGCGCGTCGAAATTTGGGGGTTGGACATTGAGGGTGGTAGCAAAGTGGTATGCAAAGCAGGCGGTGAATTTAAACGGTCCTGCGCAGAATGCGACCTCACCTCGTGGTCCTGGCCTCTCTCTCTCTCTCTCTCTCCCCCCTATCCTCCTTTACCCTCTCTCTCTTTCTCTCTTTCAGAAGAGCTTTCACCCTCAGCCTTTCTCCAGGAGTAGCTAACAGGAGCACGTAAGCTTTTCGAACCACGATACTTCTCGGAAGTGAAAGAGAGACAGAGAGACGTGTTTCTCTCTCTCTCTCTCTCTCCCTCTCTTCAGAACACTCACCCTCTCTTAAATGTCAGTAGATACACACCTAGAACACGCGGCACTCCGTACAAACAGCGTATTCTCTTTTTACCGTGCTTATTGTATTTCTATTATTGTATCCTCGAGATTGTTTTACACATTGATTAGATTGATTTTAATACGGAGCTGCGGCGACTCGGCCGAAACGGAGCCAATTCCTCGAGCAGGTCCGTGCTTTGTTCGAGGTTGTTTAAGGAGTCCTGCGGTCAATCCGTTCTGTCGTTCTGACGTTCCTCGACGTCAGACCGACGCGAGACGCCGTCGTCGGCGCGACGTAGGACACTGCGTTTTCACGGGAATCGAGTAAAATGGCTGCTAGCCGCTCCGGCGCGCCTGAGCTACTGACTTGCCTCCCTCGTTTGGGGCCCCGACACATACCACACTAATTTCACCCACACACGCCCTGGCGCGCACGTGTTTGCGCGCAGAACAGCTGAGCGCACCGACGTCTACGTCGACGTCGACGTCGACGTCTTATCGTGCATGGGGTGAAATTCGGCGAGCACTCTGGCCTGGGCTGACGTTGCGTCGGGACAAACGGAAATGCATCGTCATTCGGAATCTCATTATAACGAGGGAATAAAATTAAAATATGAAAATTGGATAATTTTGCGAAGCTTCAAGATGCAAAGTAACGCGAGAGACGCGGCGCAGCGGGCGAGAGAGAATCGCGAAGATTCGCACTCCGAGGCCAGGATGGCCTAACGACTGCGACATTAATGCCGCATCAAAGCGGCAACGCGCGATGTAGAACGTACAGCTGCATCTTTGATCTTCAACTCGGCGCAGTTCGTATCTCCTTGGTCCATCCTCTTCTTCCTGCTAATTGTCAGTCTCCCTGTATGAGACTTGCTGGTGCAGTAAATTCACCGAGATAATCTCGCGGATGCGTCTCCATTCTGCTTGTTGCAAAAGTTGCAAAGATTCTAGCGGCTCCCGTTTCCTCTGCTCGACCCAACAGTTTTCCTAGCGATTTATGCAGAGTAGCTGGCACAGCCATTAGGTCCTTTGGCAGCATCGCACGAGGCTGAGCCTCGAGAAGCCAGAAGAGGATGCTGCTGTCGAAGGCTCCATGGGAATCGCGGAGGATCGTCGGAGTCGCCTCCGAAGAGGATCCACGTGAGGCTGGGTCCACGGGAGGGGCGTCTTCCACTCGACGCGTCTCCTCGGAAATATTCTCCGCTGGAAGTCGTTGCAGCGCTTGTATAGTGTGCCTGATTTCCGCGTCGCGACGCTCGCGTCCTTCTTCGCGGCGAAGCGTGCCCACGGGCACGCGCGGCGGCCAAATCAATATTCTCTACATATTTTACAAGTTTTTCCTTAATTACAGTAGGTGGAGGAAGATTCCGAGGGCGCCGCATGGACGCGTACCATTCGGTTCAATATGGCGGGACGTTCGGATTTGCAAAAAGCTCTTCGCAGAAGGCCGAGCCAATACGGTTGCCGGCGAAAGGGAGAAAACTTTTTGGTAAAGTCTCGCAAGTAGAATTCACCCTTGTCGCTCGAAATAAGGAAGAATAAAAAAATCTTTGGAGGAGTAAAAAAAAATGATCAGCTATAAAGCCAAAGTGATAGTGTATTTTTTTTTTTTTCCAAGTGTCGAGGACGTAGGGAGGAGCGGGTGGGGGTTTGCTAAGGAAGAGGAGAAAGGAAGGAACGAAGGACCAAAAGGAGAGCGTGCCAATAAAGGCACAGGGCTTTTCGCGGAACTGCGGCGAGCGCGGCGTGCGACCCGCTGCAGGTATTATGAAATAAATTTCGTTATTGCTCGGGCGAAGAAGAAAAGCGGGCGGTCAGTTTTAATTAAAGAACTCGAGAGGCGTCAGCTGCCCGTTGCCAGCGGCTGCCTCCTCCTCTCCTTCTGCTTCCT
>JARQSV010000367.1:587061-617831 GCA_030142285.1 Calameuta idolon
TCAGTTTTAATTAAAGAACTCGAGAGGCGTCAGCTGCCCGTTGCCAGCGGCTGCCTCCTCCTCTCCTTCTGCTTCCTCTTGCTTCTCTTGCTTCTCTTGCTTCTCTTGCTTCTCTCAGTTCATCATCCTGCTCATACCGAGTCCTCGTATCCGCTGATGGGGTAAAGTACCGTATAACATTGCCATGCGAGCAATATGGCTCAGCTGAATGCACTCTCAAAGCGTTGAAATATCTCAGTTCTCGCACAACTCATGGATGGGCAATCTGCAGAGTTCTATTGGAATTTAAGAAATCTTTAGGGCTGCGGATAGTCTGCCTGCCAGATATATATCCGTAGGTTGCATGGAAGGAGAGAATAAAAGAAAGGAGTAAAAGGGTGAAGAAAAGTCTCCGATGGAGGCGCAAGTTTCGTGGTCGCGTTTGGACCCTCCCCATTGTCCGGCCCTATTCTTTACTTCCAAGGCGCCCCGTACTTTATTGTGTTTGAGCTCGCGCCATTCTTTTGTTTTCCTTCGCGCACCATTAGAGGGGCTAATTGCCGCTCATACACGATCGCCTTTTCTTTCCTCCTTTTGCCACCTTTTCTTGCTCTCTTGCTCTCTTGCTCACAGTCGCACTTGGATCGAGCGCCAACCCACCGTTTCGCTTCTTCTCTTTTTCATTTCATTTCTTCCCCCCCCCCACCACCACCACCTCCTACCCTCTCTCTCTCTCTCCTCCCCCGCACCTTTCTAAACGATCAGGGTGAAGAGCCAGCGGACCTGTCACTTGGTCTCCGATCCACCGCGAAGCGATCACTTTTTCCTTTATAGTTTGCTCCTCTCGTTTTTCTCCTCTCTCGTTCTGTGTATCCGCCAGAGAGTATTGTCTAGCTCGCAGCATCCGTGTACCAGTGACACTCACATGGACACCTCCGTATCTACCCCCACTCTCCATGAAATTCTCCCAACCCACGCTAGTAGCTGGCAACCAGTGGAACATGGACGAACTATACCGAGAGGTGTACCACCCCACGTCTCTCGGTACGAGCAGAAGAAAAAGGACGAAGAGGAAGAACAAGAAGAAGAGGGACCCAGAGATAAGAGAAGTGCGAACCGATGGAGGAGAGGACGCTGGAGGAGTCGAGGGAAGGACGTTTTAACGCGTCAACGCCTCGACGCCTCGACGCCTCGACGCCTCGATGACCTCTTCCTTTTCTTAGCCGAGTATGACATTCGACTTTTTTTCTTTCCTTCTCTGTCTTCTTTTCACCTACCGCACCATCTATTTCCTACCTTCGTCCGTTTCGTTGCGATCGGCACCCCGTTCGGCTTTCGAGACTCGCCGACGGTCCGCCTATTTTTACGAAGGTCTTCGAAGCCGATCGCGACTTACGAAATTCAATAAGCTGGGCCGCTGCTATCAGCGACGATGGATCGGAAGCCGTGACCGATAGCGCGCCCAGTGGGTCCTGAACGGATCGATCTCTGGCCCGCCGAAGGATCGTTCGATGTACCGTTCCAATTTGGCTGATGCTGCGTCTCTTACAGGTCCAGACATCTCAACGTTTATTCCTTCGAGGAGAAGGACTTAAATATTCCTCAGGACGATTATCCTGCGTGTTCTTCTCGGCCGGGGATATCTGCGTGGGCTTTCGGATGATGAGGAGCTTCCCTCCGGAGCCGCGCGGACGCGGGAGTGTGGGCGCGGGATTTTTGAATCTGCTCGTACGAAGGACGATATCCTTCGCATCCTCGCGATCAATATGGATCACGCTGGTATCTCGTTGAAATAAAGGACATCTCGAGGTTTTTAAAGCGACTCTCGAGCACAGGGACAACTCGTGTGCCGGCTGCAAGAAAGTAATGGCGTATTCCTAACTGGAGTCAAGCAGCAGCGCATCCATGTAATTGTACGTAGGTACATAGGACAATGCACATGGATATAATGCGAAGGGGAGAGGAGATCTGGAAGCTGGCAAAGGACGACAATAGTCTGGCTGCGGAATAAAAAGGATCTTCGGGAAGGTGGAGAAGAAGAAGTGGGAGAGAAGCGCTAAGACGACAAGAATGAAAGGACAATGTAGCGCAAGGAGGTTAGGATAGGATAGGATAGGAGCGTAAGGAGGACGGAGCGGAGGACAGGAGAACAAGGAGCGCGTACGAAGGACTCGGAGGACAGAAGTTTTAATTCGGTGGAAAGCTAATAATTCCGGCATTGTGCGATTCCGCGGTGGGTTATTGTTTCCCTCGAAGCACGTCCCGCTCAGGAGGGTGCCTGGGTTCTTTCTTATACTCGGAACCGCCGGACAATGAGAGCCACTCGTATACCCACCGCCACCCTGTGTCTGACCTTATCCTTATCATCGCGGAAACCTCCTGCTCCTCCTCGGCCACTGTATTGTAGCTTAATTATTGGCTTTATTATGATTTTGTCCTGCCAGCCAAGAGTGGTCCTTGCTTCCTACTCGAGAGGCGCTTTGTATTGCCGTGTTTCTCTCTCTCCCTCTCTCTTCTGCTCTCGTTCGCGTTCTCATTCTATTTCGTACTCTATATACGACCAGAGTCTCTCTCTCTCTCTCTCTCTTGGACTCTCTTATTAAATCCGCAACAAGAGAGTTCGGTCGTGCCTCGCGCCGCAATGGCCACTTCGCGTTTCATTATTAATTTCAAGAGCAGCGATCGTTGACGCAAGAGAAAAAGGGGTGCCAAGTCAAGGACCTCGAGGAGCCATTAAAAGCAGTGTTACCCTTAGTTCAGAGGAATGTCCTATAGTGCAGTCTCTTGATTTGATATTTTTCTATGGAGCGGTCGCCCCGTTCGATCGGATGCGGTGGGGAACGTAATGGAGTCGCGGGAGTCGGTCGAGAACGATGATCGAAAGGACGAGTTAAATGCTGAGCCGGTGTTCGCAGTTGGCCGTTCGCCGTTCGCCGTTCGGAAAGGAACTTGGAGGAGTCGGAGTACGGAGAGAAGCCAAAGGAAGGAGGGAGGAGGACATGGCATGTCCCCCGTAATTATAGCAACAATAAAACAATTTTGATAATTATCTCAACTAGTGTATGGGAACACACGACATTACGGCAGGCACGACGAAGACGCAGCAACAGAGAGCACACAACAATCGGGTAGAATAATGACAATAATTACCATTTATATGCAAGTGGCGTCATTACCTGCACACAAGCAGACACGCATTCAATTTCGTATCTAATTTGAATAATTTAAACAAATCTCTCCTTCCTGCCCTCCATCCTCTGCACGCTTTATAATCCTAATAAATGTGATGAGTTCGATGGTGACGCCGCACTGGGAGAAACCGCGGCTCGCTTCCTTCGAGGCGCGACGTTCGTTCAGCCAGCGGGTACCCTCGCGGGGATTCCCCGAACCTATCCCAATTCCTGATCGAAGGGTGGGAAGGAGAGCCACTAGATGGGGCTGCGACTGGGGGTGCCTCGTCCTTGGGATTCTCATAGCAACGAAAGCGACGAGAGCCCAGAGTAAAGAGAAGAAGCTAACGCGACGCTTAGCAAAGTGGGCCCTATCAATATTAATTGTAATATTTGCCCGGTTAGCAGAGCGGTCTATTACCAATTAATTCGATCGTGCGAAGTATGCAGAGCGCAGTTAGCGAGCTCGGCGACGAGTCGGGTTAGATATTGTGTCAGTCAAGTCGTCCAGCATTAAAAGTAATTACGACGTGATTGACCGAAGCCGGCTGCCAGTAGGATAGCACACAAGTATTAGTATGAGAATCATGAAGGCTATCAGTGTAATAGAGAAAGAGACAGAGGCATGCTAGGTAGAGCGACGGCGGAGGGAGCTGGAGAGAGACGGAACGAGGAGCCTCTCTCTCTCTCTCTCTCGCAATCAGAGAAAGAGAGAGAGAGAGAGAGAGAGAGAGGCGAGGTAAATCATCGGAGTGACGCACGTAGCTCGTTGCTGACTCCCAATTATACAATCAGTGAGACAAGAGACGAGATAGAGAGGACGGATTTCGTCGCGTTCCCTCGGTGCTGCCCTCGGCCGATCCTCGGCCGATCCTCCGATCCAACGGTGCGGCGCGACGAGGCGGAGGGGGACCGATCGCGATCATTATTGTCTATTATAAAAGGCTGAGTCGAGTGAGTGGATTGACGCAGCTGTCTGTGCTCGACGTCCAGCAATGTGGCTATAAGTCGTGATCTAGAAACAAATGAGCCATTGCGGAGGACAATCGTAATGATGGCCCTGGTCCCGCACTGGTCCCGCACCGGTCCCGCACCGGTCCCGCACCGGTCCCGCACCGGTCCCGCTGAATCCACGACTGCTCGCACTTGGGACCAGCGAGCCGCAACTGTCGCGAGACGCCAGGATGGTAACGGTAATGCTAATGGCGCGATGCTAACTCAGAGAGGTTCGCTAAGGGGATAAATATCGTCGGTTCCGAAGGAGAGAAAGAGGGAGACAACGAATGAGAGCAGAAGTCAAAGAAGATGAGCGGATTCAGCGAGTAAATGGACGCGAGAAATCGAACGCGCGCGACATCACGTTCGGAGTGCTGGGACGACGATGATTCGCGACCCTGGACGCTGATTAGTCGTCCGATCGATCGATCAGATGTAGATCGATGCGAAACCCCTGACCGATCTTAGTTGCTTACTTAATGCATATGGATCTTGTATCCTATTGATTTTATAGCTCGGCTCCTATACCTATATGTATGCAATAGGTATGCAGACGTTGTTGAATGTCCTCGAAGTAAGCCTTTCGATATTGGGACCTATCGTTAGGTAGAATGGGACCGTTTAATGGCTGTCGCAAGGGCATAGCGTGTCGCGTGCTATTCGTGCCAAGTGGCGGCTGGCCCCGCGACTCAATGAGTAGCCGGGGAGTGCCATTCGCGAAACAATTCTCTTTGATTGTTAGTGGTTTACAATGATTTTCCACTTGATTTCTTCAATGGGTCTTGTGCGTAGCTCCCTTGCGCTTCTCCGTAACGAACGCCGAACTTGTCTCTCTCCCTCTCTCTCTCTCTCTCGCGCTCTCTTCTTCAGCTCGTAAACGGAACAACGGATGCTTTAACTTTAGTCGGTATGAGAATTCGCGGGTGTTAAAATGTATTGGGAATGAGAGAGCCGCTACGAAGGACGTATTTATGGTCCGGAGTATGGGCCCAGGCTGCCATGGAAGGAGACACAAGAAGGCGATCGGTATGGACGCGAGAGTGGATCCGGGCTAGGTCGTTCAACCAACCAACCGACCAACCGACCGACCAACAGACCAACCAGCCAACCAGCCAACCAACGATCGAACCAACCGACAGACCGACTGGTCGAGCAATGCGCGAACCACCTTATTCTTTAAGAGTCCAAAGTCAGGGACGATGCCTCGACGTTTCTCTTTCTACGACACATAATATCTTTCTGCATGTGAGCGGGTGTTGCCAGTCGTATATTCGAAAGAAGACAGTCTACAAGATTGTACGATTGTGAGGGATTTTGGAATTTATCAATTTATGCAGATGTATTAAAATCAATAGAGCGAACGGAGCGAGGGACGGTGCAGGAGGAATGTGGAGATGAATAAGAGAGGCAGGAGCGAATCGCAAAAGGAAGTAAGAGGATCCGTAGCGACCGCAGCGATTATTATAAAACAAAAGACGATCCTTGATCTCGATAATAAAGAAGAGGTACGCGCCATGGGGTCTACGGGGTTCGCCATGGAGGGCGGAGGGGAACGGAGGGGAACGAGAGGGGAAATGGAGGAGTGAAAGGGAGGTTATGGCGCGAAGGATGTGGTTCCACGCACAGCGATCGACTTAATTCGCGCACTCTTCACTCTTTTTCCTACCAGTCCTCACTCTCTCCCTCTCTCTCTCTCTCTCTCTCTCTCTCTCTCTTTTCTCTCTCATTCTTATCCTCATCCATCCATCTGTATCCAGCATCCACTCGATACGAGCGACCTCCTTGCTTTCTTATTTATCCCTCTGCCTACCTCCGCGTGCCCGCTTACCGCCAATCATCATTTTCAATTCTCCGTGGTGGTATGCCTGGCTTCGATATCCCACCTACTGTAAAAACTTGGAAATATTATTTCTGGATCGACCGCGAGCCACCGGGACTCGAGAGAATCGTGATACTCAACGAGACTCAAAGGGAATCGAATGAGAGGAATAAGAGACAATGAGAGAGAGAGAGAGAGAGGGATACTGAGACCATCATCCCGAATGACGAATCCTCGCAGCATCCATCCACGTATCAGGGAATTCGCCTAGGACTCTCGATAACTCCAAGGATACAATTTTTAGGAAATTTAGATTGATCCTCGTGGATTGGCCCAAGTAGGGAGAATTTTTTGAAGTAAATCTGGAAACTGGTAAAAGCTCTGGCGATTCGCTGTAGGCAGTAGTCGTGAATGTTTCTGGAAGATGAAGCGGCAGATAGGACCGGTACGAAGTAGAAATAAACTTAATCCGGTAATAAAAAGCCCGACTCACGTATATTATTTTATTTAGTTTCCCAAACTGCTGCGGCTTAAACGCATCCATAATTACCTGACGGTACGTGAACTGCTTAACTTATCTCGGCTATGGCTGTGGACTTACCTTTAGGCCGTGTCACCGCGCATGCACGGCTCTGCGCCTCTTCTACGGCTACGTGTGTAATTTATTCCGTGCTTTTTAACTCCCACGCCGTCTAAGCATACCAAAGGCCCCAATCGGGAGTCTTCTCTTCTCTCTCTCTCTCTCTCTCTCTCCTTCTCATTGTTTAACAACCATACCGGTATCCCGGAAAAGTCGATAGTGTCGGAAGTTCCTGGACGGACATTAGCTTCTTGTAGGTAAACGATCCCCGTAACGCGCTCAACGCAATAATTCCTGCCAAACTGGTAATTTGCTCTACGAAGAGCGATTATCCTTGCGAGGCAACACGATGATGAACCTGAGGAACGGAGACTCGAATTCGGGAACTCGTTAAACTGGTAGACGCGGATAAGAAGCAAAACAGTGGAAGCGTAGAAAAAATATATTTTATTCGAAGTTTGCACAGCCTGTGCGTCATGTACTTATATGTCACTTATACATATATACACATACTACACGTGGCGCATATATATATATAGATACCTAAGAAGTCTGATAATTTGTTGAATGGTCAGGAATTAACGCATAAATGAATATGCAAGTTGCAGGCAGGTCTGGCGCACGTACAGACACAGCAACACAAAGATTCACCTTCTCTCCTTTGTTAGAGCTTTCTGGATTTGCTAGACAATGGCAGTTGCACCGACGGTTGCGGCTATTCCGCGGGGATTTTTCCGGGCGCCGAATAAAGGAGCGGGCAGTGCTCAGAAGGATAATTCCCTGTAAGTGGATAATGCCTTCACGGGGCTCCTAGCCTACGCACTGCTCTCTCTCTCTCTCTCTCTCTTCTTATTCTCTAGGCTCTCTCGAGCTATCCGCTCCTCGTTCCGTAGTTCTCCTGGTTCCATGGTTAGCATGATCAGCACTGCTCCGTGGTTCCGTGGTTCCATGGTACTCCGATGCCTTTGTAGTTTGTAAGCCAGCACCCTGTACCAACTATTTTATTGTGCTTACTGCCTACTACCTACTTGCCTACCCGGACGCTCCTGGTGCCGTGGAATTTCATTTTTTTCACTTCTTTTCTCCAAGAATTTTATCTCAAGGAAGACGCTCGATCCCTTTCCGTGCCGTTTGCGGCTTCACCTCCAATTATCCCTAATACAGCGCTCTGCAATATCTACGCGAACGGCAGTAGCAAACTGAACTATCAAGCCAGACGCCGGTCAGCAACTATCTATCACTATCTCGAGTGCGGTAGTGCGAACGAGCTGATAAATTCCTCTAGATTTGTCGCATGATTAATATTCCATTATGATTATTCACATCGATCGTCATTTACTGCAATTAATTAATGGAATAATATTTAGAAAAATATTCCTCAAAGAACGCCGCTCTAGATCTTTACTGTGATTCCATAAATTTACTAGCAAATCCTACGTAATGGCTTTAGTACAAGTTACACTCTTGACGATCATTCCTGCGAAGTCTAACGATCACTCGTAACGATCCCCTTTTCCCGATCGATTACCGATTGTTTTACGACAGTTGGTCCAGAGGATAGTTAGCCTCGTAAAGCCACGATTTTCAGTTGCTCGTGGAACAAGAGAAGGTTCGTCTTCCTGCAAAGCCTAAAACGGAAGAACGTTAGGACGCCATGGAAAAGAAGAAAATTCCAAAAATCCCACGGGTTACCGTTACGAGATACAATTTTTACAAAAAAAAATGAGGAACCCTGTACCAAGTGGAACGGAGTCTCAATAAATTCGTAAGAGCGATCATTCGTCCTGCCAAGATCGTTTTCTCGCCCTGTGGGAATAAATCGTAGCGAAAGGCTCCACGGAAATTCCCATGGACAGACCAAGCAGAATGGGAGGAATCGATGTAGGAAGAAAGGAAAGTAAAAGAGAACAAATAGTTAAGGAGAAACGTAGGGAGACGCGATATAAAAACACATAACGCGAGCCACTAGTAAGCAAAGCACAATCCAAGCTGGATTGGCTCTCGTCCTGTTTCAGAAGCGAGAAGCTACGAGCGGCGTGTTTATAGCCAAGTTTTCGAGCCATATCGTACTATCGTACAAGCACAGCTAATACGAATACGTACCGGTACAGCAGTGCGGCTCGGTGTACTTTCGTTATGAGGATCATACGATATTCCAGTCAGTCCTGTGACTGAACAACGGGCACCGCTATACGCCGTACGAATCTTAATCGCGGCCGATCCGAGCGTCGCTGGGTAATTGCCAGCTTAGGGATCATTACAGAGTGACGTCAGACGACCTGGAATCATCATCTACGAAAGCGACACTCTTCGCGATCCGAAGACTATCGGTTCGATATACATACGACAAATCTTTAGGACTTTTTAAAATGTCATCAAAATGATTCGATCGTTACAATAGTCTAAATGATGTTCGGCACAGTGTAACGGTCTTTCCGGTTAGAATCGTCAGATTGTTCGGTATTCCTTACGGTATTTGACATCGTTCTAGAGCAAGGATCAACGAACGTCGTGTCCTCGCGCGCATTAAGGAAGACAATCATTTGCATGACTTCGCTCGTTGGCTCGGCTGGAAAGATACTGCTGGAGAGCATCTCGTCCTTGGTACGTGTGCATCTACTCTTGGATCGCTGATTAGCCTAATAGCAGATATATGGGTAGATAGAGGATGCTCCGTCCCACCTGGATCATCTGGACTCCTTCCCGATTAGGAGATCGTCCGCTAAATTTCGAACGACTAAGAGCAAACGACCTCGTGTAACGATTCTTAACCGACGATCAAGAGAGTACATCTTAACAAATGGTTATAATAACGGTCCGCGTTCCCATGGCGACGGAGTCGTCCTCCTTAGTCGAAGATTTCAAGGAGTAGGCTCGAGCATCGGGGAAGGTGCTCTTCGTGCTCAGCGTTAGAGATCTCATGACGCTAATGACGAAGTCATGTGTCCGCCTATTGACGCTAACTGGATCGTCCAGGAAAGGTGCTGAAGGTGCTGAGGTTGCTGAGGTTGCTGAAGGTGGCAAAGGTGCTCAAGACGTCCAGCAGGGTAGCGAGCGAGCGAGTACAGACTGAAGTGGAGGTGGTGGAAGTCGAGGCACGAGGACAGGATGGCTACGTGGAGGTTGCGTTCCTCGAAGGTAAGAAAGATCTCGAGTTGGAGAGGAGTGGGCGGGGGGGGAGGGGTTCCCGATGCCGGAGGTGGTCAAGGGCTGCTTTCGAGCTGTGGAGATGATTTACCTCACAACTAACAATATCCCTTCTTAGGTGCTGGCGGATTTATTAGTTCTCTCCTTGGGCTGCGGGGAGGCAGCACCTCCAATACGAAAGCGGCGACTGCCAGGGCCCCGGGCTCTAACCCGGCACCTCATTACCCGATAATTTACTACGCGAGTAATTAACTGGGCACACAAACGCCATACGCATAAAACCGGCATAGCCACGTACCCACGTAGCTCGTATATTACCCTACGATCGCATTTAACTATTTATCCATTTATTTTCTCGCGAGCGGCCCTACCGACTGCTCAATGTGGCTCAACTGCCTGCAGCGAGTGTACTGTCCCCGCATGTGATACGCTCGATAACAAACTCTCCTTTCTCCCACACCGTGTCACATTCCCTGAAATCCAATCGGCTGATCGGACTCTATTTATATAAAGAAGCAAACCGCTATCTCTTATTATTCGTACGAGACCCGGCACGTATCGCTATTTTTATTTGATACGCATTTTACGATTTTTCGCGTGACTTCGCTTCAACTTAGTCATCTGATCGAGGCTCGCTGCATTCTAATCGAGTAGTCGGCCATTCCTGCTTGGGACCTAGGAATGCCCCTTGCGACTTACCAATTTATAATGAACATTCATTTGGTCATTCCCTTCGTATCTATGACGACCCACAGGTATTTTCACTCGATAATCAAAAGGCATCCCATCATTACCATTCGGTGGAATAGCTCTTCCATAAGGATCTCCTTGAGTGGCTATCGCTGACTGAGTACCACTGTCCAAGTGTTGACCACCATCGGTCAGTAAGAAGGACGCATATCCTGTAAGAGCGCGAGGAGCTTACAGGCATGTCGGACGAGTGGAGTTCGCTCACGAAGAGGGCACTAAAATAATAATGCCGAGGAGGGCCGATGGGCCGGTGGGCCGGTGGGCCGGTGGGCCCGTGGGCCTCTGGGACTCCAGGGCTGCGAGGTCCCAGCTCTAGCCTCGTTGAGTCCCGGCCTCTTCTCCCGTGTAAGAGGGCACAAGCACATATAGGCACGGGCGCGGACGATCCGCGTTAGGTCCCGAAGAAAAGGTGCTGGAGCTGATTAGAATGAGAATAGACGTGGGTGTGGATGAGCATGCGCGCGCGCGCGAGAGAGAGAGAGAGAGAGAGAGCTCTATAGCTCACACGGGAGTATGAGAGTCGAGAGGAGAGGAGGGAGTGAAGGAGATGAGAGATAGAAGCGGCCAAACTAAATAATAACCCCCCTCAGCAGCCCCAACCTCAACCCTAACCCCGAAAACGGACCACCCGGTGTAACGCATGGAATAAGGAGTATGGTGACTCGGTGGGGCCCAGCTGAGGTGAGCATTTGAAATGGTAATTGCGGGCCCAAACGCTCGATCGCCGATAACCGATTTCGAACCACCGACCGGACGTTTAATACTCTGATAAATATACCCTTATTCCGCATTCACTCTTTACTCGGATTATACCTCCATTGTGCTCTATTTCTCCTGGATCAATTTTGTTAGCTACTAGTGGGCGGCTGCGTCGGGCCCAAATAAATGTCCTCTTGCATGGGCACTGGGTGTCAGCGCAGGCAGACACATGGAGAAGGGTGCAGCGCAGCAAGTCCCAGGGGTTAATTACTCTCGCGGCCCTTCCTCGGCATCTGAAACACTTGAACCAGGCAGTCAGGCAGGCCGCATTATGCATACGAGACCAAGGTGCGCGCTTATGAAGGGATCTGATTGAGTTCTGAGTATATGGCGTCTGGTTCTCGAGCTGCTAATTAAACACCCGCGAAGAGACTGAACAACATGGGCTTGCAGGACTCTCTTCGATATTTCTTCCTTGCCCTTTTTCTTTTTTTATATATCTCCCGCACTCTTCTATCCTCGTTTCATGCTCTCCCTCTCTCTTCTTTCACTGATTGATATTTAAGCCTGAGTTTAACCCAGCTGTACCCGGTTATCCTGTGCAGGCATGTGGGGTCGTTAGCAAAGCTGCAGCCGCTGCTGCTGTGGCTACTATTTTAGTTCTTTTTCTGCATTACTTTGTAAGCCTGCCGTTTGAATTTGATAAGAAAAAAAAATCATGATTTTTCAAAATCTAATAAATATATTGTACGATGTAAATATTTAGAAATTTCTGATTTCCGAGACGGTTTTAACGTAAAGTGAATACGATTAATACGTTTATCCAATTACATAAATATTTAAAAACGGTCCAGGAGGATGTAAAACCATCCGAGTCGCAAGAACCAAGACTCGATCTCATTCCGAAGGCAAAGAGGGCGGAGAACTTTCGTCACACCCGTTAGATTTATGTCAACGAATAGGCATGCATGTAATTTAGTGTCGCTATGCGCTCACGGCGGACCACACCGGGCAGCATCTGGATCAGGGTTCGACTCCAGAGAGAGGACCAGGAATTTATCCTCACTCTTCGTTCCACCCTCCCACTGCCTTAGCAAACTATACATTAGCATTACAAAGACTACATCTGCAGCTTCGCTCACTTGGTCCAGGTACTCCGATAGGTACTCGTACACCGGAGCCTATAGTGCGTGCTACGTAGAGTACTTGCCCGAGTGGTTAATACGTGCCATCCATAAAGCGTGCTGTACCCCGTATAAATTAAAATGAGCTAAACAACAATAATCGTCAATAGCACAGAGACAATAGAGACTAAAAAAAAAATTGCCAAGAATAATACATTCGATCCCAACAATTGTTTCGCATTTAATTCCTACCTCGAAACGGTAATCCGATCCTGTGATATTGTAAATCTCATGACAGTGCTGGTTAAACAGTTGGGCTTAATGTTACCCAGCAGCTACCGGGTGTCCCTCAAGCGCGTATAATTAGCGTAATAAGTAGTTTTTTTTTTCTCTACGGGCCGCGGTTGCACAGGAAAACAAAGTGATAGCTGAAGGCAGCTAATTTCGGTCTGTCGGTACAAAAGGGTGGCGCGTGGTAATGGAAGGGATTCGAGGAGAGCCTGGCGGAGGACAGGCACAGGCACAGGCACAGGCACAGGCACAGGCGGTTTGGGCCTTACGTTACTCCTATACCCGTACTCATAGTTATAGGTAGCTGAAAGAAAGCGCTCCTCGCACATCCTCCCTCGTTCGGGCCCATTCATTCGTTCAAGGGAGTTGCGCTCAAATCAAAAGCAGGGGGCACCCTTTGGCTCCAGAATTTTTTGCTGCCCTTTATAACAGCCGCTTCGCCGACAAAGCTGGCGCACCCTGTGCCAACCCTCGTCCCACATCCTCCACAGGATTTCTGACAATGCGCGAGCTCGCGCTCACCCGCTGCTTTTCGATACGCATTAATTACGGTCTTTAGCGAATAATTAGTACTCGTCGGATTTTTCTGAGCAGCCTAGCGTACGTCTACCTAGGCATCGGGGGTCTGTACGACGTGTCCTGCTGCACACAGGGGGTATACCTGTATACAGGCTTATCCAGTTCAAACGGATTATTGACAGCTGTCATCGGATCAACTTGGCCGATCACGATTCACGAGTATTTCATTATCCGAGGAAGATTACAGGTTTGCATAGGTGTATCTCTTATCGAAGCAAAATTTTCTCAAGTAGGTAATTTGAAGTGGTGGAGATCTGAGGTTGGCTGTGAGATAAGAGCACGATGGCAAATGGCTTACTTTTCAGGGACAGGACGCTCACGAGATGATCTTGCTGGTACCGGAGGCTGATATCAGCGTCCTCTCTTTCAGATAACTGATAACGATAAGCATAAAATCGATGATTCGGAGGCACGTTAATTCTAGGTGAAACTGACTCTATATCGGACTATCGATGCGCCATGGTATTAATATAACAAGATTGTCTGTGCATGCAGCTGATGGCTCGTCCGCATTATGACAGTCTCTATATCCAACCTGATACCAATAATCTGAATACACATTTTCTTCTAACATGCGATATGCCACGTTGCGTTATGCAATTTGCTTCTTCGCGCACAAACCACTGTGCTGTCCCATGCGATAATATCATACATGAAAAATCCTTGGATTTTACTAAAATCTACCTTGAGGAAATTATTACTAAATTCTTACGAATCCTTGGGTCCGCGTCTCAAGGCAGATCCGCAAGTTCACGATAAACAACGTGATTCACGATCCTGTCTAAAGGAACGTCGCGTTATAGCTAATGGCGAGCAGGGACCATCTTTCACACGTGGACCATACACGTGTAGCTAAAGGCACGGAATGTAGGTGCTGGGATAGAACAGTATGTGCCTGACAGTCAGACGGTCAGCCAGTCAGCCAGTCAGCCAGTCAGCCTGGGAGGCTGTGAGCCTGTGAGCCTGTGAGCCTGTGAGCCTGTGAGCCTGTGAGGTACATAGTCACTACTAGGCACTACTAACGAGCAGAAATGGACAGTGACTCGATGATAGTATAAGCCCTATAATGGGAGGGCCGTTCAAATTCAAATCAGCGAGAAGCGAAGCCTGGAGGTGCAATAAAGATATGGAGGAAAAATGAAAGAGAAAGAGAAGGAAGAAAAAGTCAAAGCAGAAGAACAGTGGATGGAGCGACGGAGGGGAGTAGGATCCCTCATATGCCTCCTGGAGCCTCCAGCATCTTCCCATCCGTTCGTTTATTCATTAGCAATTAGGATTCCGAGTTAACTGGAAACTGTAACATGACCTCCTGACCTTTTGGCGGAGCGAACGAGTCAGGTGGGGCACTCGGTAGTAATGGCGAAGACGCGAGAAATAAGATGTAATTAAGGGTGAATACCGCGGTCTGAGGAACTTTACTAATAATCAGGGAAAGACGGAGATACCCGTAGGGATGTTCAAGGCCTGGTCCATTCCCCAGAAGTTTCTTAACTCATAAGCGTTTCCAGGAGTAAGGGATGCTGCGGGAGGAGGTTATCGAAGGGCGAAGAGTGCCGAGTCGAAGAGATGACTTTTCTCATCGATTAGAAATATCCCAAGAATGTAATTGGCCGTGTATCTTCGTCAGTCTGGGATTTCAATTTCAAAACTAGATGCAGCTACTAAACAATGAGTTACCATCCCCTAAACGGCTGGGTCCAATAGAATACGATATCGAAGTTTTATTCGCGGAGTGGTGAATTTCATTCGATCAGAATGATTTGGAAGGAAGTCGATCCTTCCACTCGGGCCCAGGGACTCATTGTAAGTCATCGAGTAATATCGGAAGGCAGGCCGGATCGATAATAATAGGAAATGATTGCGACCGCAATGGCACGTGATCCAATGATCGAATGACTAGGCCCGGCTGGCGATGCCTCATTATTTCGATTTCGAAGCACTAGCCAATGACCTTACTTACGGATCTCGAATATACCCTGATATTTCTTTGTCCGAGACAATCGGCGTCTCTCCTCTACTTTGGCTGTCCAGTATAACCCGTGGATATTAATACTCATTTGAGGATTGTCCTTTCGCAATAATTGCGTGAATTTCGAGAACCGCAAACGCGTGACTCAGCTCCGAGCTGCGATCGACAGATACGAAGTTTCACAATGAGAAATCCTATTGGCACGATTTTCAATCGGGAGACTCGCGTCCGTGTCCTGTCCCGGGTAATCGAAGTTAACGCGAACGATCCATAGAGAAATTCTCGAAGGCGAAATAACTGTGTGCCTCTTTGTTGCAATATAGATAGAGCGCGAGGTTCGAAGGTTACCGGGTAATTATTCGGGATAACGACCGTCGATCGTACAGTCCCTACACAGAGGAGAAGATCTAACCGGATCAAGCCAGAGCGGACGTGTACAGGGTGCGTCTTCGGACATTTCAAAGAGTCTCATGGAAACTTCGTAATTTCCGTGTAACACAGCCGATGGCGATGATGCTTCCAGTTCATTGTGATTTGTGCGAATAAAGTGGTCCGAGAGTTAGATAAAGTGCGGATAAGGTATCCCGTGTTTAAATGTCAGACATTAATATGGTACAAAGCAGGAATAGACTGTATCTGAGGGCAAAGCTATCCCCTTTTGATAAAGTGCTCATAATGTTTTAACGAGTACCGCGTAATTTCATAATTCGTCCGAGCACAGAACCGAAGGTATTCGAGATAATGATTCGATGATTATGCGGCCATATCTCACCCACTGGCTGGACCCGAGAGATACAGGCCCATCGGAGATGAACGGGCCCTACGAGCTGCACGAAACAATGTCCGTAAGGCCTCCCACGCTACGTTACTAGACTGTACCACGGCGAGCCAGAGTAATTCCCCCAATTATAAAATTATTATCCTGCGGTTGGCACCCCCGGGCAACACGCGGGACCGAGCAGCTCTTCTCCTTGACTTTCGCTTCCCTTCTACTCCTTTTCTCTCATCCTTCTCGCATCCTTCTCTCTCTCTCTCTCGAGAGAGAGAGAGAGAGGGAGAGAGAGAGAGAGAGAGAGGAGCTCAAACCTCGGCTATGAGATGACGTATTAGCTGCCTTTATGCGATGGAGCAGACCTCTGTACCTTCTTTCCCGAGACCTTGCTTCTCCGTAGACTCTATTATTTCTGATTGAACGGTATCGTCGGTCACTTCCGTTTCACGAGGAAGAACCTGCTTCGCGCAGAATTATTGTCCAGGTTGATTCGCGAGTTCTGTTTGCAAAGAGGGGAAGTAAAATGGGACGAGTCGATTTAAACGAGTTCATTAATCGTTGTCGAAGGGTGAGTAAAGGTTAGAAAAAGCGCGTCTAGTGCCGCCGCGAAGGGGTCGTTTATAGAAAAATTTATATCGGTCGTTAAGGGTGGCACTGAGGACCGAGGACAAGAGCTTAGGGACTGGGAGCTCAGAACGAGATGAGGGATGTGGAAGATGCTAGAGAAAAATAAATAAATATAGCAGCAGCAACCCTTGCAGCCTGGCAATTCTTCCCTCTAACAGTCTAACGCGAGCTCGTCCATAATACTGCCGGTGGCTGCCAGTGACTTTAACCGTTTACGCTCCTGTGTAGGTTTCTGCCTACACGAAGCTATTCCGGGCGGGAGGGTGCGCCGTTGCACTAGGTGGAGACGTGCGTGAAGTTAAGGGAGGCTGACAGTGGTAAGGGCCTGTCCCACCTACCCTCTGGACTCCCGTACATTCTCCTGGCATGAAAACTGTCGAAAAAAGAAAAGAAAAAGGGTAAACAATTCCCGGCTTGGGGTGAGTTCGTGACCGCCGAGAAAGACCAGGGGCGACTCAACGAATGCGACGGGGCGCCTGGAAAATCATTCGTTAAAATGAAGAAATTTCATCTAAGATAGCGCAAGCTCCGAAAGGGGTCCAAGGGATCTGGCAGAGAACAGCGACGGACCAGTCTTGAAGGAGATGCGAATTAGGTAGGGTTGACTTCTGATGAGTTCAGTGAGTCGGGGGCATCGAGAATTAGCGGTCCAGCCCTTAAGGACGGCATCCGACACGTCCGTGGACCATTAGTCTTAGCGGGCACCTCTCGGATGTATCGAGAGGACCGTGTGGGTGGGGTGCCCTCGCGAGTTAAAAGGACAAGAATGTTTGACAGCCATTTTTCAGTGATCACGCCGAGTTAGTTATCGACGGCTGGGATCTGCCTCACTCTCTCCTCATTCCCTGAGCATCGAGTAAGAGCTATTCTTCGTTTTCTATTTCTCCACTCCCAATGAAGAGAGGTTATCTTTCATCTTGTATCTTACACACACTCTCTGTCCCTCTCTCGATCTCTCTCTCTCTCGCAGTCTCTGCCCTCCTCACCTCCTCCCTCGGATGCTCCTGCTATGAGATCGACTCTCCTTGGCACCGGCATCAGCTCGCTCTTGCTTCCTACTCCAACTCTTGCGCTTTCGTTTCTCTGTTCCATACGGGTTCGGCCCGGGGACCCCTTGTGGGCCCACCTTACGGGGCCCCGAACTGACGAACCTTACCACGAAAATCTCTAATGCCCAGCATTGTGCCCCTAGTTAGCGGTGGCCCGACCGCCCACAACAGCGGAACGCGGTGATTTATTTTATTTTTCAAAATTTGATTGATCGGAAATTAGGGACTAAATACCCCCCGAGGCCACGACACGTCCCAATAAAGATCGTAATCGACGCGAGATTCCTATACGGCCCTGGATTCTCCCCTGAGCTCTCCTGGGCCTCACCGATCGTTAGGGCCTCAATCCTTGCCAGCCACGCTTTGTGCTTTCCTTGCTTTTAGGTCTCAATTACCCATAAATCAATCGTTAAGGCTGCCCGGTTAAATGTCGGTTACAATTTTTTCCCCAGCATCTTGCATCAATTCTCAATCCCCTTATCCTTCTCTCCTTCTCTTTCTCCGACTATCGGACTTTCTTAGCTCGCAAAAAAGGTAAGTAACCTTTGACTTTTCAGCGCTCCTCCACCTCTTAACCCCCAGCGATCATCCAGCTACTCTAGGGCTGCTTAGTGCAGTACACACATGGCGCACAAGGGTGAGCTCCGTCGCAACTAAATGTTCCCCATAGTAAATACATGTAACGTGCAGCAGCAAGGTTAACCCCAAGAACCATCCTGCCGATTAAACTGCAATAACAGCAACAGTAAAATTTACACGAGTTTCTCGTATCAGAGTCTGACCCCTGTCTCCGTGCCCAGTACGAAATGCCAACCCTAGAAAAGTCCGCGATCGCACGCAAACTCCCGCAATTAACGAATCAGATATGCTGCAACATCAAAAAGACAAATGACCCCCGTGTGATGTGAGCGGATAAATGTTTCTTTTTTTTTTGCGCACGACCAGTTGACGAGTATGAATCGGGGATCTGATAACCGAAGAAACGCTCGAGCCAAGTCCGTTAAGAGGGAGAGGAGGGTAGAGAGAGAGTGAGAGAGTGAGAGAGAGAGAGAGGAGGTGGAAGAGTTGGATGAGTATGAAAATTATTCTGTGGATGCGCGTACGGGCACACTTGTCAAGATGGCGCATGGAATTAATTAAATTAAGCCTGCGCCTCCTTTGGCGAGGGAACCTGCCCGAATGAGGTAGAGGAGCACGATCTCTCCCTTTCTCTCGCGCTGGAAGAGAGAAACGAGAGATGGAGAGGGATCTCCACGGTTCGACATCGAGTGCAAGTCATTCCAGTCATTGGTTGCTCCATAGGAATCCGTCGACGTGTCCATGTGCGTGCGCCCATCCATCCGTCCTCCTTGTTCCTCCTTGTTCCTCCTTGTTCCTCCTTCTTCCTCCTCGAGCCGCTCTGTTATACGGATGAAGTGTGTTTTGACGTTTGCCCTCACGCAGCTACGCTCTGCCCATCTCCCATTCTCCCCTATCCGATCTATTCTCTGTTCTAGCAAGAGTAAGAGATCGTGGATTCCGAATATCCTGAATGCTGGTCCAGAGGCATCAGCGGGTCTCGAGGAAGCTGTCGAAACATTTGGAGTCTGAAAGAAGCAACGCGCTCGCCGCGAAAAGCGATAAAAGGGTGACGAAGCGTAGGGAAGGGTTGAAGGTTGTGGGTTGTGGGTGGTGGGTGGTAGGGCTGTAAAATCTGTAAAATGATCGTGCTCGGGCAACAGCTACGCATAATACAGGTACTTTCGTTATGTATTTGCTGTGCACGTCCGAGCATGTAGATACTTGGCGTTGCCGGCTTGTTGACACTTGCCCTCTACGCAGCTAAATCGCTTTCGAGTTAAGCGTCCGAGGCCTAAACGTCTCTTCCCCGTGGAGAGGAAAAACAAAAATTCCGAATGAAAGGTCAATAGGATATCTGCGAGAGTGGCCGAGGCAGGGTGGGACGCGAAGGTGGGGAAGGTGGGGAAGGTGGGGAAGGTAGGGAAGTTCTCGCGGCCGCAAATAAAGGATGCAAATGCTCGCGCCGGCCATCAAAATCTAATTAACCAAGCGAACCGAGCGGGCAAAAGCCAAAAAATGCAAAGAAAAAGACACACGGGTGGTTTAACGGTTTGGAGGTGTCGGACTCCGGTACGGTTCTCCTCCTACAGGCGCGCATATGGCTGAGCATTGCCTTTTCTCTTTTCTCTCTTTATTCTTTCCTGGTCTCCATTCGCATGGGCGAAGGGCGAGCCGAGAAAGTGGAAAGGGCGAGTGTAGCGAAGGAAAGAAAAAAAGTAAGAATGAAACATGACGAAAGGAGCAGTGCACAGAAATCCCTATAGCAAACGTCGTTACGAGCCAAGTTTATGTTGCTCTCCATATATAACACCCCACACAGCACGAAATTCACCACCGATATACTGGGCGTGCTAAAAGTCATGGAAACGAGTAGCAAACGAACCCGGGAGACGGTGGAAGACGAACCCTCCTACTGTTGTAAGCCCGTGTCAGGTCATGAATATTTAACCGGCGAAAATAACCCTTCGGTAATGTTTTAATTAGAGTAACAAGTGGTATAAGGGTTTAACCGCGGAAGGGTGAAAAACCGGAAGGGTGCAGAACGAAGAAAGCCAGAAGCTACGAGCTTACGAGGGTAAGAAGAATCGGTGTATAGCCTGAGAAGGTTGGAAGGGTAGAGACAGAGAGAATTGGAGAAAGAGAGAGAGAGAGAGAGGCGAAGAAAGGCCACTTCGAAACGAGGGATGAAATTGAGAGAAAGATTCCGAAAGGCGAATAGCGCAGCATCCCTCGCGGGATGAAGTTATCCGAATGTTTAAGGGCTGCGGGTATAACGGCCCAGGAAGAAGATCAAGAAGAGATAGCTATTGCGAAAATCCTTAAAGCACCGATAGAAATAGATTAAACGGTTTGAATTAAGAGGATAGGAAATAAAAGAAAGGTTAAGGTCGCGGGTTAAATAGCATCTCAAATGGTTATGGTACGAGGGCCCCGAGGGCGATGGAGCCAGGAGTAAGGGGGCGGGGAGGGAAGGGGCAAGGAGGGCGGGAGGGCCTCATAAGAACCCATTGGAGTCCGTAGGACCCCGAAAGGGCCCCGATATCGTGTCCGCGTGTGTTACCCGAGCATGAGTGGTTGTTGGTTTATTAAGGTTATTGATGCGAGATCAGATCTACAGCCGGATTAGTCCGTGGCTCTGATTCTTACATGTTTCTTCTTTTTTCTCCTCTTTGTCCTTTTTCTTCTTCTTTCTTACTCTTCTTCCTCCTCCCTCGCCCCCTGCTTCCCCTCTGCTGCTCCTCCTTGCGTTATTATTACGATTGGTCCTCGTTTTATTTAGACCGTAGTCCTCCTACGTGGCGATGCCACAAGAGGAAACGCTGCCCCGAGATTCTAACGCGCTAACAAACCAACAAAATGCAGTATGTACCCCTATATACAGGGTGGACCCGAAGAAAAGATTGAATCCTCCGAAAGCTCGAGTACCACGAGTAATAAACCTCCCGACCGATCAGAACATTCGGATCCTTCGAGAATCCTGAAAAAGGAAAACAGATAGAGGAATAGTCGAGTATTATTTATGAGACACCCGCTGGTGGGTTATCATGGGAAAGTAGGATGGGTGGATCTGGTGTATTCGGTATGTTCCATGCTTTATAAATAATAATAACAACTACGTCCAATTTGCGTGTGTCTCTTATGGAAACTTTAAGGGACACCCCGTACACGTTACCCATAATGCCACATGGCTCGGGGCGAGCACGAGCCAGCAGTGCTCGGTGTTTCCTGTGGTGTTGCCTTGTTCAGTGATCGACGGATCTATCGACAGATCTAGTACTTTCTCTCGAGGTTCTTTAAACTAGATCCCGAAGGTACCGGATCACCGAGGAACGTTAAGAAGTCCTAATTGGATCGCAATTAGATCGTTCGAGCGTCGGTGTTAATTAAATTCTAGAAAAGGCACCCATAACTGAATTTACGTACTGTATGTATACGGACATAGCCTCTTGGCTATACGCTACTACCGTACGTATGTATATATGTGTAACTGGCACAGGAACCGCAAGGCAGAGCATGTAAGACGGTAAAAGGAAGAGAAGGATGGAGATAGGATGTAACGCAAGAGGAAATAAATATATACGTATAAACGAAGCGGCATCCCGCCGTTATGGTTTAACAGGGCATTCGCAAAGTATAGGGCTAAAGGCGTATTTCTATGCGATGGTATTTCGAATGGTGGATTCGAGTTCGATCACCTGAGAATCGCGATCGCGATCGAGAAGTACTTTCCGATGTCACCACATCGAGCACTCACCCGCTTAACCAGGATTCCCCTATGGGACCGGTGTGGTACCACGCGGGGCCTCGGGGCCCCGATATTCCCTCCATCTTTGCCAAGATGCCCTCCTCGCTCCTTTGGTAATTCGCGATTCGTGTCGGCCGTAACTCTTTCGACTCTTTCCACCTAGCAACTCCCTCTTTTCGCTGTCCTCGTACCTTCCCCATTGGCTAGGGATACGTCCCGGAATTACTTTTCGATTTACAGTGCGGGACGAAACAAGCCGACTAAGAGTGGCCTTTCCTGTTGTCCGTGAGGCCCCGAACGAGGCCCCATCGGCCCGTCCTGAGCCCTCATCGGGAATGCCGCCAGACGGAGAGTCCCGATGGAGTCTTCTTCGGGTACTTGATCCAGGCACCGGTATTCCTTGCATTGAAAATGATTGTTCGATCCGAGTCGGAGGCTCGTGTGTGCCTAGATCGCGCGAAATGATCTAGGGCTCGAAGATCCTCAAAATCTAGACACGTCCGTCGAGCCAACAGGGTTGACAAATGAACTTTTGAAATTGACGCTCGAGTGCGAGCGACGCTCCTCGTTCCTCCGGGACACCCCGTATAGTCGCGAGCGTCCTAAAACAACAATGGAGGCATTAAGATGATCTACGGCTGAGTCGCTTGACCCTCTGATTCAAAAAAGGTGTTCGAATCCACTCTAGTGTGCTCGTGCGCGCGCGCGCGCACATACGATCTCCCGCGAGCGTGTGGGTGTCGGCTTAATGTTACGAGACGAATGTGTGTTGGTTCACTTGGACTTATACAGGGTGGGTGTGCGTTCGAGTATGGGCCTGATTAAATATATATTAGGAGAGGGGGGCCCGTTCTCGGCAGGGGGTGTGGTATTTTTTCAAGGGAGCAAGGTGGGCCCCCTTTGCCCAAAGGGTGCGGTCCTCGCATCCATCGGGGAATCTTACCGGGAGAGAGAGAGAGAGAGGACAATTCAAGAGAAGGAATAAAGATGAACTCGAGAGGAGTCTGGATTCTCTTCCAAATGGATCCTCGCTCTCTTATTCTTGCTATCGCAGCGATTGTTATTGCCATTGATGTTGGGCACTACCTGGAGCGAGAGAAACATTAGATGAAGAAAGTACCTAGGATGTCCAAGGATGTCGCTAACAGCGGGAAGGTGTGATTGCCCTCTTGTCCAAGGACCAGTCTATCGACTCGATCGCAATAATAAAATCAAGAGATCAATCCCGGTATTCCGTCGCAATTATTAATGAGACCATCAGCATGTTCTAGGTCGTCCACAAAATTATAATCCTAAGTCGCTCTACCAGGAAGGATGGAGTCGAGCGTAGAGAAAAAAAAAAGAGTTCGCGTAACTCGTTTAAATGGAGGAATCAAAAGAGAAAAATAAAAAATAAAAGCAGAATCTTCTAGCAACTGGCCTCCCATACCGTAGTGTCAGAGTAGCGGACCCGTGTTACGTCCCCGAATTTATCTGCGGCTCATTAATAAGAGGCGACAGCCGCCGATAAGATCCAAGAAGGATGAGGTTGAAAGAGCAAGTAGTAGGGAAGGACTACGAAAGAGAGAAAAAAAATAAACTAAAGAAAATACCTCCTCCAGGTAGCTCGAAATAAAATATTAAGAAAAAAAAGGAAAGAAAGAAAAAGAAAAGAGTGAAAAATGAAAAAGAAGAAAGTGCTCCGGTCCGTAGATCCGTCACGTTTTGGGAGCGCGCGTTCGCCGGTCATCAGTCATTAACACGCTACCGGGTGTCCGGGAAAATGTTTCTGTCTAATGAGCCGCTCATAATGGGCTCGAGTCTCCTGACTGCTCCCGAGTCTTACCAATCCAGAACCAATCCAGCGCTCGACCTATCGAGTCGGAGCGGATCGAACACAGAAGCAAGTAAGGATGTGTCCTGTGGGACATCAGCCACAGAATTCGTGCTAGTTGACCGATTAGCTTCGTGAAACTCGAAGAATATTCTTGATTCCAGTTGTTACCAAGAATAGTAGCCAGTTGTTGCGATCGAAGAAGGCCACGCGGACTTTCTCCTGGTGTCCAGCAGTCGTACACACGGAATCCAAGCGAGAGAGGCAGAGCCAGAGAGAGAGAGAGAGGACAGAGGAGCCTGTATTGTTTAATGATGTCGCATTAAGGTTGCGCGCTTATAAGGTTAGGGAGAGGGCAGTATTGTAGCAAGAGTCTGGTCAGATAAGTCATAATAGTGGCTGCGCCCGAGCGTTGTTAATAGTCAACACGGGATCACAGTAAGATAGCGCGCTAATGCACGCATTTATTTGAAATATTAAACCGCGCGCGGCTCTCTCCTCTCCTCTCCTCTCCTCTCCTCTCCTCTCCTCTTCTCGCCGTCCTCTGTTCAAGGGACTCTTGGCTGCGCCTCGTTCCTTCTCTCCCTGCCTATCCTCTTCCTTTTATTATTTTACTTCTATTATTCACTTTTTTATCCCTTCTCGTAATACACCTTTGCCTTCTCTTGCGTTGCCAACATTACACTCCCTCTTCTTCTTCTTCTTCTTCTTCGTCTTCGTCTTCTCAGTCTCGCAGTACGTACCTCTGCTTCCTTCTTACTATTCTGGCTGTCTGGTTGGCAGGTGGGGAGTTCCTTAGGTTCAAGTGGGAGAGACGGAGGTGGAGAGACGTTGGACCGCTAACCAATGTTCGGGGTGGAAGGTGGGGGCAATTATAAATGATGATAATTAGCGAAGATTTTACTGGTCACTCCGTGACTTTACAGTTGTACAGGTTCGGACTTCGGAGTGCGGACTAGCGAGACTCCCCTTCTTTAAACTTTCTTGTCTCTACACTGGAATCGTGCCGTCCTCTCTACGGGGTGGCACCGAACTTGCCGAGCTGCAACATGGTATTAAAGTTAGATTAGCATCGGCTATAGGAAGGAAACGCTGAAGAATCAGGATGGAAAAGAGTTACGGTCGAGGCTCCTTTCTATTTCATTAAGAATGACAATTGTTTCCTTCCTTCGAATCGGCTCGGGAATCTTCAGATAGAATTTCAACGACTCCGAACGACCCACAGACTCCGTGTCTCGGTCCAGGCGCATCGGAGATCCTTAGAATCCTGTGCCCACCTCTTAATTATCAATACCACCTCGTCGAAGAAATAAACCTGAGAATCATCGCTGAAGCATTACCTGCTCTCGTCGTTATTGAATATAAATGATTAATTAAGAACACCTCCCGCCCGCCTACCGGCTCCTTCGAGATCTTCCTACAAGAACAGAAGAGATCAGCCTCCTCCTCCTCCTTCCCCCTTCATACGATCCTCGGTCTAAAAGAGAAGCTGCACCTCCGCCGCACCTCCTCGCGATCATCCTTCCAAATGACTCCCATCGCAGGTCCCTGGTGTCCCTGGACCGAAGCTTCGAGCGATCTGGAGTCCAGTATCCCTGGAATCGAAACGGCTTATCGCCTATCGGGCCGATAGGATTCATTTGTTATTGGTAGCGTCCGCGCTCCATAATGTCAAGAAGAGTGGCAGTCGGATGAAGGAATGTCTGAAGACGAAGAGGAAGAAGAAGAGGAGGAGGAGGAGGAGAGGAGGAAGGACGGCGGTCGGTAGCTCAGGAGGAGGGACTCGTGGACGAGGACTAGGATGACACTTCTCTTAGGTGATTTATACCCGTTCCTCGAGTGATCATCATCTCGTCCGTAGATCTACAGGATCTCCACGGTGGGCGCGCAGGATAGTTAGCAGTGCGTCTGGGTTAAGGGAATAGAAACTAGAAATAGAACTAGGAATAGAAATGGTAGTGGTATTGAAGTCCCTGGATGCCCGATGGAATGGTAAAGAAGTTGGTCCAGGAAAGATACACCTAGTGAGAAAGAGATGGGTATGGATGGACCCTTAACCCGAATACACACCTAGCTCCCATCCTACTCCACTACTCACCTACTCACCAGGTCTCGAGTCTCCAGGACGTTCACGATGTTCGGATATACCTGAAGGAGGTCTGTCTCCTTCCTTCTTCTTCTTCTTCTTCTTCTTCTTCTCCTTCTTCTTCTTAGCTCTGGGACCTGCGTGATTAATCATTTTGGTTATTCAATATCTCACAGCTAATATGCCAGTCGTGATTCCTTTTTTCCTACCTCAAAGTTCTCCTCCCCTCTCTATCCACCCCACCCCCTCTCTCTCTCTCTCTCTCTCTCTCTCTCTCTTCCGTACATATCCAGCTCTCGTACCACTCCACCCATCACTTATCGCTAGTTAAGATTCACTGTCTTCCGTGCATAAATTTACATTCGCTACGAGACACTCGCATGCTCAATCGTCATCCCATCGGACACCCCCCTATCTATCCAAAGAAGAGAATTCTAGGACAGGTGTCCGGTTCCAGTGTCGCTTGGACTATTCCGCAATTGAAAACCCTCCTCTCGGAAGTTACCGTAAGTGCCAAAATTACAAAAAAAAAAAGTAGATACTCGTTATTGCACGGTAGCTGAAAGTTATCGTTATTTCCGCGTTCGGCAATAATAACAGCGCTCCCAGCCCATACGTATTGCGTTCAAAGGCGAACGTCAGCCAGAATGGCTTTTACCGTTTTGATAGGCACATTATAGCCGTGTAAATAGATACTTGGCTTGCGAGTGCTACTACATGCATTAATGTTTTACCCAGTAACCTCATGAGCCGAGTATCGTAAGGGCGCTCCTGTAATAATCCCCGTAAATTCCCACACGCCCAGTCGTACTGTTTCCGACTGTCTCGGCTGACGTATTCGCTCCAATCAATAGCATGTAAATACCGGTACATGCCAGAGTACGGTGCGTGCGGCCGGATCCTCTTTCGACTTTCGTCGGTTCCGTAACCCGAGGACGATTCTTAATTTACGTTAATCTATTCAGCGTTTGAGATACAGGTATCAGAATTTTGTAGCTGTCTAATTTATCCGTATGATTAATGGCATAGAATGGAGAGTCGGAGATAGTATGAATTATAACAGTGGACTTACGAGTACCGGTAATACCGCTGAGTGCTTCCAAGATTCTCCCACCACGTTCTCCACACCCTCCCTGTTGTCTGTTTTTCTTTTTTTTATTTTCTTCGCTATTCCCTCTTCTTTTTTTTTTTTATCGTACCTCCTTCTCTCTCCTCGAGAGATACTCCTGACTGCCCACGTCTTAGCGAAATTCTTTATCTACGGGAATATTCGAAATGCCTTCATCCTCACAGATATCCCCATCGAACATTAATCACATTTCCATCTCGAAACTCCCGGAATGCTTCATCCAGTCAGGCACGAGGTCTACTCACAAAATTCTACGAGTTTATTCTATCCCCCTGCTGCTGCCACTACCAATGCTGGAGCTATTTCTCTGTGTATGCTGTGTGTATATATATATATATATACTCCCGTACGTCCCGCTACCGTACTTCCGGTAGTTTAGAATTTTCACAGCCGGCTACAATAGCCAGGCGAAAAGTGAACACGTACATTGATATATGCCAAAGTCAAGGTACACGTGTGTATAACGTATAGGTATACCGGTGGGTTCCGAGCAGAGGGATGGTAAGAATATACAGTCTCTGTATAAGTGAAAGAAGCAGAATTCTTTGGGCTACTACGTATGTGGTATACGTAGTAGGAAGATGCGCCCTTGTGGAACCGAGAAGCCTGATCGGCTCGGCAGAGGCAGAGTATAGTTGCGCCAACGCGGGGGTAAACAGACGAAATTATATCGAAGAAAAATTACCCCGAGATAATAGTGATTAATGATCGGCGAGATGTTGGAGCGGTGTGCGTGCGATGTTGATGAGCCGAAGGTCTGCGAGCAGGGCTAGTTATAGGCGCGTCTGTGTGCACGCCGTACCGTAGTGTCCGCCGGTAAAATATGATACTCGGTGAACTCCTGTCCATGGCCGAGACTGACCCGCCATCTCCCGGCCATTTCGACACGGACACCGATGGCGAAGTTAAGGAGAGGCCAGACAGCAATCTTCCCTAATTAACACATTAAGACTAATCAGAGCCAGTTGGTCATTCCCGTTCGAGGGTCCCCACTTGCCTAGATTTAACGTGCCTACTAAATTGATTCTAATTATTTCCATGTGGCCCTTCCATCTCGCTACCATGTGATCGATATCCTCGGGGTATCCGCCAGCCGCCATTTATATTTCTTACTTGATACCATATTCAAAGGTATTTATTTATTCTGGCAGGAGATAGTCGCTGCTCGATACTTCCGAGGTTCCCCTGCGAGAAGTAGGTGGAACGGGCGAGGGTGTAAAGTGGGAGCAAGGGAGACACTGGGTCCCGGCCAGAATGAGCATGGAGCGAGCAGAGAGAGCGGAGCGAGTGGAGCGAGTAGACAATGCCGAAGGTACGAAAGAAAGAAGAAACGAGAACTGAAGAAGATCACCGGCGAGATGTGACCCGAGATAGAGTCGAGGACTTATATTCGTCCGGGCCGTAGGAGTGGGTATATATCTGCCTATGTAAAACACGTGCCCAGAAAATATTTAAACCAGTTTCCTCGCACCCTTCCCCGTGAGTGAGGGGGGCCAGAGGGATGCGCTGCCCTGTTGCGGGCTGCGCGCGGGGATCGACAGGGAGAATGGGTGTGTAAGAGGAGCAGAGAGAGAGAGAGAGAGAGAGAGAGAATGAAAATAAGGAGAACCAATGCAAGGAAGGTCCGTTATTGTCATTGACGATGCACTCCAGCACGTACCGATACGTGCCAGATAGTCCTGCCTGGTATTCGGATATTCCTAGGCCATAAATGGCTGTACTTAGTCTACCATACTTATTTCTAAGCGATCTTGGCGACTCGATCGCGCACGTTAACCTTTACGATCACTGCGTACATCTACTCGCTACGACTGTCTACAGTTAAGGCATCCGAACGAGGAAACGAGCCAATCTTCGAGCCTCTTTATAAAGCTACGTGTCTTCTGTATGGAAGAGAATTACATGTCTATCGATGGCGCATGAGTGATCAGCTCTCACGGGAGTAATTATATTCTCGCCGAATGATTGTTGCAGTAATTTCATTTTTTGCCTCGTCGTCGTTACGTTAATTTATTATTACTGTATAAGCAAAAGCGAGTTTATTATTACTGACGCGCGATGTACTGTTTCCCGCGTAATTTGCTTCTAGGCAAAAAAAAAAGAGTCCTTACTGCCCGAACAAAGTGGCGAGATCTTGTTAAACGACGAAAAGAATTTGTAGGATTTCGAAAAATGTAGTGAGCGAAATAGGATGGGGGGACAGAAAATATTTGTCTCGTAGATCGATTTAAATCAGCTTCGGTTAGCTAGTCGAGTCGAGTTCGCTTGATTCTCGTAGTCAGTGAAGGTGGCGCCATCTCTGAGGAACGCCGCGTACCACGCGTGCCAGCATAAGCCGGTGTAAACTCGACGTGTCTCATGCCAATACGACATTATCGCGTCGCGTTTAGCGAGGAATAAATCATCGGATCAATGACACGCAGAGAGGCAGTATCGTTGGCTCGTTCGCTTGTGAAAATGAAATACTGTACCGTCGCCATATCGCGAGCATCGGAACGTTATAGACATTCAAAGTGTCCATCCCCGATTGAACGAAGGATACGATGCAGTTTTCAATGACGTCCTTATCTCTACCAGCGGAGCGTCATGCGAGGAAGAACAACGAGGCAGAGTTTTCGTGCTGGTACGAATTTTCATGTCACGCATGTTAAATCGCGTGTTAGTGCTAAATATTTTGACACGGTGAAAGGCGTCGCGAATTTATCCTCTGCTCGACGCAACGCCAAACACAATAATATATTTAACCGACACGACACGCTGACAGGGTTCAAATAATTTTACGCAATTAAACCGTGTCGCGTTACGTGCTCGCTCACCGATACACTCTCTTTTTCTTATTCGCTCTAGTGTGCCTAATCCCTACGATATATTAGAGCATTTTACGAAGATGATGTCTCATCCGAAAAGCGAACCAGGCGTCGTTAATGGCGACGTCGCGACCAAATAAATATTTGACGCCACTCTGACAGTCTTGAGAGGTTCATTACGCCGGATTACCCGTCTCATATCGACGCCTTAGAATTCACTTGGCGCGATATGAATCACGCTCTTCGGTCCACCGTCACTCCCTTCCATGACTCCCGCAGGATGAATTAGTTTCGCCATTCCTCTTAAGGGAGTCGTTCGTTTCTTATTAAATTTTTTGTTCTAGAAATCTCGAAGAACGTCAAAGGAGAAGCGCAGATAGGACGTAGGAGCAGGACGAGTCCTCGAGATTCGAACGAGCTCTGGAAATATTGAGGACCCGCACAGACGCATGGGGTATGTACGTTAAATCATTATTTTCCAATCTTGCAAACATTTCTTGTCTCCGTAGGGTGGAACCGTGAACAAACAATGGGTGCGCGTGCGCAGGACGGTTTCGTTGACTCAGGATTTATTTGCCTGATACAATGTTAATTAATCGTCGGACCGAAAGTCACAGCAACGATTCGCAGTTTCTTTTGTTGCGATCTAGTTTTCTTTTTCTCAGCCTTTATCGTCCCATGATGCAATTTGAAAATGGTATACAGCGGGTAATTGCACGTGTGTGTATATACAGCGAGAGAGAACAAGAGACTTTCGAATTTTATCCTGGCTAAAATTAGCATCCTCGCGACTCTCTATGGTATGAGAACGCTGTCGAGGTAATAGGCATTTAAGGCTTAATGTATGCATTGAAAACTATTAGGTATTCAAATACACAGATTGCATTACGTTACACTATAATACCCTGCTTCCTCCGGTAGGTAACTTCGACGAAATTGCCACTATTATTCTTATTATATTTTATTTATTAGCCACGCCGGCCTTAATCCACCTTAATAGGTTTCGATATTGCGAGCGTAGGCAGAATCGTAGAATCGTTTAATGGTGGAACCGTGGAACCGTGGAACCGTGGAACCG
>JARQSV010000367.1:617931-649985 GCA_030142285.1 Calameuta idolon
TTTCGATATTGCGAGCGTAGGCAGAATCGTAGAATCGTTTAATGGTGGAACCGTGGAACCGTGGAACCGTGGAACCGGGGAACCGTGGAACCGGGGAACCGTAGGCACGGTGGGCCAAAGGTCCTTCCTTCCGGATAGTCACGACAATTTTTAAGCTTCCGATCGATTTCAAAGATTCAATGATGCTTCCCATTATCGACTCTGGTTCCTGTCGCACGGGATGTCCGACATGAAGTAGCACCGAGCCGACGACGCTACTACGGAGGACAGCTGCGTTAATAGTTTGATAGAGAGGAAATAGTCTCGGCTCATTAACACCATTTTTTTTCTTCATACCTCATTCTCTTTCCCCGTGGCTACCAATTATTTTTTTACATTATTATTTCCCGTTCCTTCCTTTTGACCGGTGACGTCACTCGACGTCAGGTCCAGATAACTGAGAACCCGGCGAACGGAACCGTGTCTATTGTTTCCAGAAAGCCCTACACTTTCTTCAGCGTTCCCCTCTTGAATAGTAAGTAAAGATTTCTCGAAAAGTTCATTCAACCTGCACGCATAGTCGTCCTGACGTCTATTCGTCATAGGAGCCACGCATGCTCCATACTTGTACCTTATGACCAAAAAGTTCCCAGCTCCCTCGCTCGAGCTTTCTTTCTCTCCGTTTGATTCGGGACCCGATCAGTTAACTCGCCGACTTACAAATTGGCCTTGGGCGGTTCTCGTTGCAGCGGCAATTAATTTCGCGAAGTTTCGCCAGGCTAATCCGCAACGGCGGCCACGTAGGCAGTCAGTGAGGTAGGCAGGCAGCCAGGCAGCCAGGCAGCCAAGTAGAGGCCGCCTCGAATTCCTGAAAGCGAAAACCGATCGGATCTGGCCTTTCTGGTCCATTCCGCTCTTTCCTGCTGGACGGCAATCTAATTAATAACGGATCGGCGCCTGATCCCCTTTTCTCCCTCCTGGTTCTCTCACTATCTCTCTCTCTCTCTCTCTCTCACTCTCTTTCCCGTTTTTATCCTCCTCCCTGCAGCATCTACACCACTCGAGCCACGCTGGACCACGATCGAGCCCTGGGTACCAGATTTAAATTGAAACGTTCGAAACAAAGGAAGTACCCGCACGAAATTAAACAACGCAATATCTCGGGGCTACAAAGGAGCCTTCACACCCGATTAGGCACCCGGTCCACATCCTGGCACGGAACAGAAGGGACTCGAATGCCCAGCATCCAGAACCCAGACGATCTCCCATCCTCCGTCCGATCGGTAACGCAGGAATGTCTAATAACGAAGGTCCCACTTCTGCTCCTCGATATCCTTTGCAAACACCGAACGGAACCCTCGAGGTATTTTGTTAATCGATGCCGAGCAATCGTTTGGATCTACTGATTTTCTTATCTGCCTTCTCGGGTTGGCCCAGAGGCTCATCTGCCTACCGGATTCAATCTTATCTCGTAGGTGACACACCTTCAATTTTTCATCCTCCTTTCCAGGCTCATTTTTATTTTGCAGTTTCCTTCTATATACCGTCTGATGCGTATTATTTAGTAGCCAAGTGATATTCTCACACTGTGGGAGCGGGGAGAGGGGGGCAGGACGAATCCTACGAATGGGCAGAAAGGATAACGGGAGGGCAGCCAGGATGCAGGCAATTATACTGTTTAATGATCGGATAGACGAACGGACGCACTGTTATGGTAGACACGTTATTCCGGCTGTTCCCAGTCAATAGTTATACCGTTTCTTGATACGGATCGCAGCTCCTACCTCTGATTATACGTAAAATTTCACAAGAATTCATTGTGTTTGGAATTGTATATTTTTTCTTTTTTCTTTTTTTCCTTTTCTTCTTTCTCTTCCTCCTCGGTGCCTTTACCTCGTTCCACCGTAACCGTGTCTCTCGCACTGCGAAGGGTCGCTGTTTCGTGTCACCCGGTACATGGATTGAGAAACGCTGACTCCGGTCTCGCTCTTGAATCTTCGGGAGGGGTAGCTCCTCTTTCCTCCCTCCGGCAGAACGTCAGAGAGGGTGAGTTTTTAATCCGGAAAACCACCCCGTGGAATCGCTCCGTTTTTAAATTAAAGAAATAAAGGAAGAGATCTCAGCCCCCGTGTCGCTGCTGTCGAAGAAACGTCGCCGCCACCTACCGCCACCTCCCTGCCTGTCCCACCCTTGTAATACCGGGTAGCAGGTCCCGCGAAGAAGTCCTAGTGGGAACTCATTTGCACTTAAAAAAATGACGAGCGATAAAACTAACGGGCGAGCCGAGGGAATTAATGACAGGAGAAAAGTATATATAGGTTTTCTACCAAAGAAGTTCTTCGGTATTTCTTGCTACTCGGGAGACTCTCTCTCTCTCTCTCTCTCTCTCCCTGCCACTCTGCCCCCTCTCTCATTCCGTATACAAGGAACTTCAAGGGAGTCCAATGTAATCGGTACACTTTTATCAGGCATTTTTCCTCAACTGGGGCGAGAACGGTTAACAAATGAACGCCGGCTTTATCGGGCGGAAGTGATTTTGATTTGATGAGTTCTTATTTAAATCTTAACGCTCGCTCGTAACAACCCCGCCACCGGTTTCTTTAATTGGATTTTTAATTGGTACGATTCGCGCTACATTTATCCCTCAACCTCCGTCCGTTTTTCATCGCCCCAGTATTAACGGCCGAGCTCTATGCTATTATTCCTCAACAGTAACCACCCCAAGATCCCTACAGATTGTTACACCCGTAAATTCTCATTAAGAAAAACCTTTTACGGATTTATTCTTAAGACTTGTAGTATACACATTTGTATCCAAGACTTTTACACATTTTTTTTTTTTTTTTTTACAAAACTTCCTACGGCCTCCTCCACGTGCTGTCGTACCGTAAAGATAATACCAAAAAAATGCTCCGATCTCTCTTCCAGCCTCTAGGGGCTGTTTCGAAAATCCACAACCCTCTCGACGCGGAGGGTCGTGTCGACGCAATTGCAGAAACTCGAGAACCCCCTTCCCGCCCCCCCTCTCCGAAACTATAATAATCGCAATGATAATCCTGCTGGAGCCAATTTGAATATGAATCCGAGTATGAACAATGTCATCGGACGGGTGGGCACGGGGTGGTTTATACGTGCCGTATCTCCCCCGGATCGCGAATCCCGACTGCTAACTGCCACAGCCCACTGTCCCCGACTGTTAGTTAGTTAACTAGCCCGCCAGGGTGGCAGTCACGTACCGAGCATTCGAATCCGGAACTCTCATCAGAATCAGCGCTCGCTACGTTTAACCCGATAATTAAACTCATCCTCCTTTCCAGCCCTCTTTCACTCGACACTGTCGACGACCCCCGTTTTCACGGGCGACACCCCTATTCTACTCTGACCCCCTCCCGTCCCCTCCTGTCCACGGCGACCATTCACGAGGGAAATCGTGCAGCTCGAAATTTGCATTCGCTTCGTTTTCTCCATTCTAGGCTTAACGAACGACCCAACTATGATCAGGAACAGGATGAGCCTGGACTTCCTGGCCAGGCAGTGCAGCCACCTTCTTCGTACTTGACGTTCCGGGGACAACCAGTGGGATCGGACGGAGTCCGACCCTAGTCCCACGTGTCCTCGACAGGTAGTCCTGCCTGAGGTAGGGTGCCAATAGGTTGTGTCTCCAGGAGGAGGTGAACGAGCAGGGGTTGGTTAGGGGTAGTCGCAGGAGGAATCTTATAAAGGGTCGCGTGGTTGAGAAACATTCACGAAGTGGATGTTAGGTTGGCAGCAGTGGCGATAGTGGTGACTGGCCCCAACAATTACAGCCGAATAAAAGCAAATAAAATCAGAAAAGAATAGCGCGCGCCAAGAGACGGGTTCGTGGGCGAGGGGATGGGCGAGGTGGAGTAAAAAAAAATGACAAAAAAAAAAGGTAGGAGCTGTAAGATGGCGGGTCAGGAAGGATTCCGCCGGCTCGTACCGCGGAGGAGGGAGAAAAACAAGGCTAGACCAAAATAATGGTAGATCTATCGTAGAAGATAGTTGCCAGGGGTAATGGGGAACTGTTTAAAAATAGACGCGGCTCTGATTCCGTGACTGCCACCGTTTGAGCTTACATGCTTTATGTGTTCTTATGTATGTCCTCACCCATGCACCACCCACTCAACCTCCACCTTCCAGACCCACTCAACCTCCTCAACCTCCTCCCATACCTTATCGCAAGTAATTGCCCTCGGCTAAACATGTGTATACCCAGAGTTCCTTCGGGTCGCGACTCCGTCCCGGGTCTCTACTATACGTGCCACACACTGTTTCACATGTGCTTCGAATCAAACTGCGATGACAGCCTTTGGTTTCTGTGATGTCACGGAGGAGGACATTCCCCAAGATCCACCTGGTACCGCTGGGGTGACTTTTCCACGAGCTAACGTTCGCTGGCCCCGCGTTCTTTCAAAAATCTCCATATTCTTTTGCTGCGTGTCACACGTATCGTTCCTTGACTTCCCTTCTTGGCCTGAATTTGCCTATGGAAGTCGACGTCCCTAATGACCTCGGTATTTCACGAGCATTCTCATGGCACAATATTCCTAAATCTCCTGGGGATACCAAAATGGTGTCTGGAGAACGTTCTGTTGCAGCGGTCCATGTTAAAGGGTGCGAGTTACTGGTGGCTGCATCTATTGGCCGAAGGCTGAACTATCCAGCCACTACCAACCCCTCCAGGGTTGGCCTGTGTCCAGAGCTTATAGGGGCATCCCTCCCGATTGGGTTGGCTATCGTGGTTTATGATTACGAGACCTTTTTTCTTCCTATTTTTTCTCTCCTCCCTTGGAAGGGCAGTTCCTCCCTTCGCAGTTCACCCTTAGTCCTTAGCTCCTTCCACCTAGACAGAGAGAGAGGGAGAGAGAGGATCGTGCGCGCGTCTACTACGTTGAGTAACGGAGCGAGTCCTAGTTAGTATGCATAGTGCGGGAGTTCTCCCGGAATGAAATGTCAACCCGAGACTCGTCATGCTTTCCCCCTTTCCCACTGACTCCGTTCTACCCTCTAGAACTACCCCTGCCCCGACCTACCCCCTCCGCGCCACCCCCCCGTTACACGGGAAGACACACATCGAGGACGCGTGCACGTACGACCGACCCCAGTACCGACCGTGTAACCTTTCCAGACATGCACCAGGTCGTAGAGCCTCGTGCCGATCAAGGACCAGCCCATTCTGCCCTTTGTCCCGCACGGCGCTTGGCCTCTTCTTCACCGCCCTTAAAGTCGTCACCTGCGTTTAGGGACTTTCGATGCTTCTTAGCAATCCCCGCCTGAGAGACAAATGGAATACGTAAGCGGATCCTCGCGGTCTCCGTATGGGCCAGATAAATATTTAGTAGGGCCCAAAACGATCTGGTATCAGCATTGTGTCATTAGTGGGCCAATTAAGGTCTAACGGGGGGTTCAAGCGCGAATGGCCTCCGGCCCGGAAGGGGTGAGACCTCGACTGCGAGTGCTCACGCATCAGAGGGTTAACACTAGCGAAGAGTGAGCAAGAGATTGGGGGAGGGGGGAGGAGGGGGGGAAGGGAAGTGAATCGGTTGGTTAACAATGCTAATACATCCAACGAGATAACCCTTTTGCGCGACTCTCGTTCCCGGCCGAATCACTTTGACTTGGAGTCAAAGGGGTGCGCGCGGCGGCCCCGAAGCTTTCGCCGCGAGACATCTCCGTCTCGTGATCCTACGGGGGTTGAACCATCACGAGTCAAGCCAATTAAAGCTCATTCATACCCTCGCTAATTATCCGAGCCCTCCCTACGCTTCTGGCTATGTCGACGCGCTTTATCAAAATTCCCAGGGAACAGCGAACCCTTAAATTTCCAGAAGGGCTATCGGACTTTGCCGATTTCTCCCGAGGGCGTACGAGGATCGGGCCTAATTCGTCCAATCAGCACCCAGCGGCGGCTCGTTAGCCGTTTGTTTCGAAATAATGCTGCGTCCACATAGTCAAGCAGCCCGTGATTGAGCTGGACCCCGTCTGTCGGCGATCGGATCGCGATCAGAAAATTATCGTCAAACCGGCGACAATCTTGACCCTTCGTGTCTCCAGTGTCGGGCTAATATTTTTTTTTCGGATGGACGCGAAATTGTTGAACTTTGCCGAAGGTGAGGACGAACCGAGGACACCGAGGATTCTGGCAGGAAAGATAGACTGGGGTTAGAGGCCGATGATTCTCTAGGGTGATAGAAGGTCTTTGCATAGGAACCGTAATCCCGAAGGCTCCTTTATGAATCTCCCTTACGCGTGTTAGACGTTCGTGCCAAATGCACGGAGATCTTGAGGAGGGCGTAAAGCGGAGGCTGTGTGTGCGTCTTGACGAGATCTCCAAATATATATCTGGCCATTCCCTATGGCTGGGCTTTGCCAGCAGCCCAACCTCGAGGGGACGTCGCCGCAGCCGTGGCGCTGCTGCTCCCGGTGCCGAAGGAGAGGACAAGATAAATTCAAATCCGGGACTCCGAGTCCTGAACCGCAAATCACGTTCTATTCCTATATATATAAAGGATCATCCCTCTTCGATGCTGACCAACCACCCTGGACTCTCCCTCCCTCCCTTCGTCCTACCCTCACCCTCCCCCCTCTTCCTTCATTTTACCCTCAGACTCCTTCTCGTTTACTATTCGAATACATCCAGCATCCTTACACCCGTAGCTGTCACCCCGTTACTTATCCGACGTCCATTCAAATGCCGTGCCGTCCCCCCAGGACGACGTCGCGACGCACTGCAGGCGGACCAATTACTCTTCTTGCTGTACGCAGGCTTATCGTTATCGTTTCTTATCAGTTGATTTTCCAGACGCTGCTCCCCCTCTAGCCCCATTATATTTATTTGGCCTCCCGACCCCCTCCTGGTCACCATCCCGAACGGTCCAGAGTAGCGCCTGCCGACCTTTAAGATTTCTCTGGATTCACGGACCTCTCGACAGCCGCGATAACCATAGGTGGTGGCGGCCGTAAGTGGACCTCGTGGCGCGCGGCAAACGCGAGCGGGAAACATTCCGCCAAGAATTATGTGCATATCACGTATGTAACGTACGAATACGTCAGACAGATTCGGAATAAATAATTCCGGCGTCCACGTCAGAATGGAAAATCACCCCGCGGTAAAACTCGTCGTCGCATCGGTAAACATGTAAACATGTATGTAAATGGATACCCGCAGTACGTGAAACCGAGATTTCCTTCTCGTAGATTTTCCACGAGCGAAACCTCATACGCGCTCTCGGGAAATCTAATTTCGACAAATTTTCACTCGACCGATACTCCTCCGCTTTATCCTTCCCGCATAAATGTCTATACGATATATGTATACACGACACCTTCCAGTACCACGTGACACGGGACAAACATTTTTCACGAAAATTTCGTCTTCCTCCTCCTCCATGAAAAATACCCGAAAATTGATGTTTAGCGACTCGATCGAGGAGCACACATATACGTGCCTTTAAATTTCGTCCTTTCGACGTTCTTCCGGGTGAGTAGAAAAAGAGACTATCGCAACGAGAGATCAGACCATCCCAGGTTACTAGGCGTAGCTACGGCTGTAACCCATGATAGCGCATCGCGTGCTGATAACGGAGCTCGGACATTCGCGAGCGTTTAGACACTTTCCCACTCGGTCTCCCACTGTTGCAGTACCTTCCCCGTACGACTTGGTACACCCTGTATAGGTAGAGCCAAGGTATCGCGGATCCACCAGATACGGGCGGGTCGGCCCGGGGTGAAAGGGGTGTCTTCGGGCTGGAATATTTACAGAGCACGGGAATCGACCGCTCGCGCAGCTCTGCGCCATCAATATACATGATCTATACACCATTTTGGTGTACCGCGTGCGACCCTCGGAATCCTGGCAGTATATGGACCAGGAAAGAACCGATCCAACAGCATCCAACATCATACAGCGGGCTACGTGCCCGAGACGGAAGCGAAAGCCCTGTCACGTGGGGTTAGATGGGGATCAATTTACATACATGTATATATATGTATGTATGACGTCACACGCTTTAACATCTCAAACCACTGGATGGAAATTAAGCAAGGATTATTCATGATTTTCTAACGATTTTTATCAAATTTAATAACGCCCCCCCTCGCACGTTCACAAGAACTACTATGTTCATGAGAACGCACACAGTGTCCATAAGGTGGGTCTTGCTTCTTCATACGAAACGTCTGTCGCACCTACAATACGGATTCCGTGATAACCCGACGGCGTGTAGCATAAAGCGAGTGAGCTGAACGCGGTTATGCGCACGGACGAGCGCCGTGGAATAAGCGCTTATGAATTTTCAATATTTATTAAGGACTATCGCGCATAAATTGACCGACAGGACTATTGCCGAGCAGCGCCGCGAACTCCGAACTGGATTCACGTGGAGACATTAAGTAGCATCGGGATGGCAGAAACGCAGCAGGGTGTCCAGCTGCGACGGTGGGCCAGGGGGAGGAGGGGAGGGGGTGAAGGGGGGATGGAGCCTCATAGAAAAGGACAGATCGAATCTTCGATCCCGAGTAAATTTCTATTGGCTACCATCACTGGCCTCCATAATTCGTCTATGGTCGCCCGTCCGTCCACCAGAATCCACCTCCTTATATTCCTCGCGCTTTCGTTTGCTTATCTTCCCGGCAAGATCTCCGCCGTCTTCACGTGTCCGTGGATTCTGTCTTTCTCTCCTTCCTCTTCCTCTTCCTTCTTCTACGCGCTACGCTACTTCCACTCGTCTCCCTCTACGGGCATTTTAGCCCTTAGCTTTCCACGAACTCCCATCGTCCCCGCTATCGACGTATGCATATATATATATATACGTGTGTATATATGTATATACCAGCCGTAGGACACACATAGGCGGATGGTTGAACCTGGTGAGCCGCCGGTGCCTGCACCCCTGGCCCGTTCTAATAGACGATTTGAATTTTTGAATATTTTATTTGGCTCCCGTCCAGCCTCCGATCGCGGCTTTTGTCGCTTCGCCGTCCTTCGCCTTCTTGTTTTTTTTTTCTGGTTTTTTTTTTACGTTCACTTCCACAGGCAAAACCTCGCAACCCTTCCGTCCCTAAACGTACACCCACCTAAGCCGTATACTCTTGGCTGGGTGCGCATACACGTGTATAAAGTATACATGTATATATATATACATAAGGTTCCACCAGTTATTATACCCGCGATCGGAGCTCCGACTCGTACGGCACAGCCTGGAGAATGATTTTGAAATATTTGTCGCCAGGCATAAATTTCGAGGCGGCGGACTCGCATACTTAAATATGGACCGGACCTTCCTACTCTTATTCTCTATATCCTTGGATTATCTTTATCCTTTTTCTCCCTTTCTGCTTCTTCCATTCCCCATCAATTTTTTTCACTTTTTACTTATTCTTACTTTTTTCCCCCCTTTACTTCTTCCTCCTCCTCCTCTTCTTCTTCTTCTTCTTCTTCTTCCTCCCCCCCTCGAAATCTTCTTTCTTCTGGCTGCCGCTACTCTCGGCTGCCGATGCTCCTGGCACCGCGTCCTCTCCTCCTCCTCCTCCTCCTCCTCCTCATTCTCGAGGCTCCTCTCTTCTTCTTCTTTTCGGGTCTCGACCTCCATTGTCTTCCGAGCGCTAATAAACTATCCCGGGCCACCCCGTGTATTTCCATTGTTATTGTTTTCTTTCGAATACGAAGAACGGGGCTTGAAGCTGGTGCCCAACCACATGGGCCTGGGCCGATGCACGTGCAGGGTTACCAGTGCGCTATCGGCGATGGTGCTGGTGACGCGACGGATGCCTCGAATGCCGTGCGTTATGGAATTCCAATGCGCGTGGGTTCCCCGTGGCTTTTGAATTCGACCCCCTGGTGTCCTTGCAAAGGACAATCCACCGCGAAGGAAAAGATCCTGTCTACACTTGCGAGTCGAACCTAAATCGTGTCTTGCGATTTCACCAGGATTCACATATCACGCATGTCCTTATCATTAATAACGCTATTGGCCATCAGGGCACACTGTACGTCCTAGAGCGGTCCAGGTACGTACGTACGTACCCGCAGCATCCGAAAACGTCACCGGGTACCTGGACCATGTACTGTACACTCCCTCCGTGTTGTCCCTAAAAGGAATAAGAGAAAAGAGACAGAGCGGATGGGACTTGCTTGAAGTAGCCGCGTTCGCAATCGAGTCACACTCCAGTCTCGAGAGGGAAGGCCCACCGGTAACATTATATACCAAGGGTATCCGGAAAATTAAGATGCACGGATAAGGCCCACCGTAGAATCTTCGTATAATAATGTCGGAAACGGCTTCATTCCGAAACGCGAGTCGCTTCGCGTGATTCTCTGAGCGGCAGCCATTATTAATTCGAATATTAATCGCCGTAGGTACGATAGCGTGACAAGCACGGATGTGACGTAGAGTCGTGCAGATCCGCGAGAGGGAGGAGGCCGCGGAGAGAAAGGCAAAGGGAGATAAAGGAAGAAAGTGAGAGACGCACTCGAGTAAAACAGGAGCCGCCCCGAGTCCTGCACGCAAACTCCACACCCATCTTCCTTCGAAATAAAAAGCCAGGGTAATATGAGAATCTCGTATAGTAGTGGGTAAGATCTAATCTCCCGTGTCTGTCCACGGGAAGAAACACTAGACACAGGATGCGCGCGCACCATACGTGCTCCCGTATACACACATGCATACCTATGTATAGGTATACAAAAAGAAGTTGGCCCTAAACGCAATCTCCAACCCTTTATTCCGAAGCCCGTAATTCCGCTCGAATTTCCCGGCAGCCGCCGCTGCCAGGATCGGCCAACTTGACTTTCGTTAAATTCTCTATCGATCCTCCCAGCGTTACCACCTTGCTAAGAATTTTTCACGTGAATTCCTCTACCGCGCCCGGCGCTTGTGCGCGTCCTGTCTTCGAGTCGGCCGCTATGGTCCCACGTTGACGCCATCCGACAACGAGTCCCGCTGTCCAAATGTCGCGCAACTTCCACGGGCATAAATCCAGGGGCGGCTAACTTCCGGGCAAAATTAATTGTCACTGAGCGAGAGGACCCGCGTGGAATTCACCAAAGTCCCGCAGCCGGCCGAGGGCGAAACGTAACAGCCGGTCAGGCACCGGCGCACCGCGAACGAACACGAGGCAGCCGATTAAGCAAATGAGTATCCTTTTTAATTAGCATATCACGCTTCGTGGTTAGGCAATGACTCGGGCTCTAGTTTTATATGGGTTATAGTCGGCCAATGGGGGGGATCGACAGGAAACGAATAGGCCGATTCTTATCTCGTCTACGAGCGTTACGCTGGTCGAATTATCGCTCAACGGACAACCGTCGATGCTCAATGAACGTTCTCCGTGCGGTACAACCTTCTTTTGTCAGTGGGAAAATCTCTTTGTTTTTTTATTCTACGGACCCAAAGCTGTCCCCATCGGAACCTTCGGTGCCGTAGCAGTAGACGGCAGTGGTACGGTAGACTCGGTGAAAAGGGTATTGCCTGCAATTTTCCGCGATCGATCCGTCCCTCTCACTCTTACTCGCGCGACTGCCCATGAGTCTGTCTCTCTCGCACTCGCAGCAACTATAGGAAATTACAAGTTTTAAGGCTCCGCGCGGCACCCTCTCTGGCTATTTTCGTTCTGTAAACTTTAATCGAAGTCTGTTGTTACAGACTCGTATGGTCAATTCTATGGTGTATACGGGGTGTCTGTACTACGGTGTACAACCTGCAACCCCCGTGCTAATCTATGCGACAGATCAGCATATTTACTTGGGCACTTCCATGGTAACTGCGCAAACCCTTATCAATTATCGGCGGGCGCGCGCGCTTCCACGCACTCATTAAACGTTACAAACCTGCCACTTCCGCTCGGCACATGGTTTCCCCGGTGCGCATGCAGAATGCAGATGCACCGGGAGGCCTTCGACACGCTCTGCAAGAGTGGGAGTAGATTGGAATGTCGATGGAATTCCCGGGGCCCCTCCCTCGGCCGTTCGGTGTATTATAAACTTACGAACTTCATATAACGGGTGGTACCTATCGGCCTTCCCTTCCTTCTCTTTCTCGGCTCCTTTGCCGTCCCTCCCACGCCATAAAAAGTTCACTGGCTATTGCCTATCGGCTATACCGGGAGAGACTCCGACATTCGTGAACTGGAAGACATGTCAAACGGTCCTCGGGCTCGGGATGGCACTTTAAAGTAATGATATTCCTAAGACGACCTCTAATGGCATGACAATGAATGTTAAATACTTGGGAGGTGGATCGCTTCCTTCGAACGCATCCTGCGTGCCCTGCGCAGTCGAGCGGCAGGGAGATTTATTGGAGTCTTATCTAAGCGGTGGGATAACTTGTAATGAGCCTCGAATCACGAGACACCCGTTACACCTTGGCGAGAACAATCTAACCGGAGTGGAGTAGATATCTGACGGAGCATCGTCGGGCCCGACCCGCTGCGAGCATTTAAAATTAATTTCACTGAAACAAAACACGATCGATCAATAAGTATTGTTAGCATAGCCAATAGGGTTACGGTCACGGTTTTAGATGCTTAGAAGGATGAGACTCCACAGTTCGCTCCAAGGATCGAACTTTTGGGCATACGGAGTCTCAGCCGAAGGATGCTGGTAGGGAGATACGGAGAGGAATAAAAAAAAGAGAGGTGTGGGGCGCCCCACCGAGTTCGATTTTTGAATTTTCGGGTCATTAATCTCGAACGCCACCGGTTACGTCGCTGCGTCCCTCCGTTCCTCGATTCCGCTTCGCTCCTCCGGCCTACTCAGCCTCCCGGTACACGAGTGGAGGTGCCCGTCACACGGACACTCCGGCACTCTAGCACTCCGGGACTCTGGCACACTGGCGCACTGGCGCAAGACCATTGTTCTAATTCAAATCGGACCGATCCGATCTATGCTCGTCTGTGGCTCCTAGATTTCTAACCCAGAGCAGCAGCCTGCCCCACTCCTCATCTCTCGCTGGTCCATCGCCCGTCAAGATGTATTAAAATGAATTCGTCGTCCGGTACCCACAGATCACGTTATTTGCATGCGGCCCATTAGGCAGGAATGGGCCTCACGTGTACAGTGCCGTCCCATCGAGACGCCTTCGCCAGATTTGACAACTGCCGTGCGCAGCCTCTCCGGTCCAGCAGGAGACGTTGGATCTGACAGTCAGAGTCGTAATTGCTGACCTGAGATACATGAGAGAATCGAGATAGAACTGTGGTCCACGATAGAAAAAGAAAGATAGGGAGGATAGTCGGAAGATGAGGAATCCTACGGTGGTTTTTGAATGGCAAAATGGGTTCAGGCTTCCCAGAGGACGTTACTCTGGCGCGTGTTAAACTCACGGGATGCCTATTACGTACCGCGTAACCACATACCTCGGTAAGTATATCCGTATGTGCTCTAGAGGCGGTAGACCGGCGTAACCGGGCTTCTCTTTTACGAGGATGGCCGCGTTTATCCATAATTTTATCTTAATTTCTACTAGCAGGGCACACGCGGGCGCTTGCCCAGTTTACATTCAGGTTTATGAAATCCTCCGGATGACGAATGGTTCCGCCGCGCTACGTGATTCTCTCCTTTATTCTCCTTTTATTCCACCTACTTCTTTTTTTTTCTTCCTTCCCTCCCCCGTCGGTCCTCTCTCTCTCTCTCTCTCTCTCCCTCCTTTTTACTCCTCTCGTCCTTCGCTTCTAGATCACGCCGGCAGATTGTGCCGGACCCCGCCGCCCTGTACCTTCTTCGCCGTCTAACGGGGGCCCGCCATGAATGAGCTCGAATGAAACTCTTGTAATTCAAATATTTGAATTCATTAGGCGAGCTCCATTCCTCCTCCTCCTCCTCCTCCTCCTCCGCCCCTCTGCCCTCCAACGCTGCTTCCTCTCCCTCCTCCAGATACAACAGAGTCTCCAGTTCCTTCGACGACTGGCGCAGCTCAGATTTTAACCATATTAATGTCCACTGGCTCTCGTAACAGTACCCGTTATTCGGCTCCTTTTTTCACTTTATGGCCCAACTTGCTGCGTGCTCCTATTTCGGCTCTACTTCGGTCTCTCTTCTCCGCGTCTCCTTTGCGCGCGACAATACGCGAGCCTGAATATCCGGAAGGTCTAGGCACACGGACGTCACGTGGGTCGGTTTGCCGAGGAATCGCGGCTGGAGGGGAAGGACCGGAAACGGAGTGGCAAAGTCCTCTCGAGGCTCTTCAGATCGAATCCAGAGGCGGAGGAGAGTCTAATGAAGGTAGAAGAGGATCGCAACCAATTGTACAGTCCCTCAAGAAAATATTCATTGGGGAACTGAAGATCCTTGTGAAAATGACAATTTTCATGAATTTACGATATGCGCACTTGTCGCCCACTATGTATACATGACATTGTCCATAGCGGTCGACGATATTTGCATCCTATAGTCCGTGCGACATAAGTCGCGCCAGTCATAACGATTCGTGCGACGCCGATTCTATTAACTTTACGTGAAAATGTACGAAAGGCTCGTTTTCTCGGTACGGACCTGGTTCGCCTTTATTTCTCGGAGGGCCTCTCGTTAAATCGCCAGCTCCATAACCGGCACGAGGAATACCCTTAACGAAAACGATCGCCGACACGTATCTTCTGGGTATGCATAATGAATTCGGGGAGCACAAAGAAATTCACGAAGAAATTGGAAGGAAAGAAGCTCCTAAAGTATGGCCTTGCGAGCGCGGTCCTTTCTATCGAGGGAACTAATCTCTAATTTTTCATGAGGGAGGGAAAGAGAGAGAAAGATAGAGAAAGAGAGATAAGGACGCTCCTCCTTTATTTTCAGTGAACAATACCGGAAAAAAAAGAAAGAAACAACACATAAGGCAACTCGAGCTAATAAAGGCAACAAACTAATTTTGATCTAGCTCCCTCACATTAGGCACTCCCGCCGATTCTATCTCTAATTCTAGATGTAGATTTGTTACACGTGAATAAATGGCCATGGGCCGAAGGTACAATTGGGCCTCTTCACGTGCTAATTTCCTCGGTAATCCCGAGGAGGTGAGAGGCGAATTAATGGGTGGTCAAACACAAAGAGTGGCTAGTAGGTAGTTAGTGTGTAGCCAGTGTGGAGCTAAGGGTGGCTACGGGGACAGTGGAGGAAGGATAGAGAAGGAAAGGAACACGAGTCTCTCGGAACGTTCTGTGAATTTAAATGGTCCCTTTTAAATGGCGCTTCTTGTCTAGTCCGGGAATCTTGGTCACGTACGCGAACGGGGCCCTTTCCACGCTCGCAGGACTTGTAAACTCGTTGCCGCGCGCTCTTTTAGCTTCGGCTCTATCAGCGATAGGAGAGAGAGAGAGAGAGCAGGAGAGCAGGAGCTCTCTCCTCCCTCTCTCTACCCCCTCCGAACAACCCCACTGCATCAGGACGCTATCACCTTTTCAGGAAGTCCTTCATCCCTCTAGGTCATCCCTTTGGCCATTCAGGAACTTCTAGGACCCGGAGACCCGTTGGGCCTCACTGTTTCGCGGGTTGCATCCAGCCAGGCGCTCTATCGATATAATATACATGCGTTTTTACATCTTCAATTATTTTAATGGGATTCGTTTGGGATAAATCCTTTTTTAATTTATAGATCTCTCTCTCTCTCTCTCGTTCTCTTTCTCTCTCTCTCTCTCCTTCATTTGGCAACTGCTCCCTCGCATGCTAATGCACGCACGATGCGCAACTGTTCTCGCGGCCTTGCACATTCTCTCTCTCTCTCTCTCCCTCTCTCTCTCACTTTCTCCTCTTCGATCCATCCACTCGATCCGCTCTTACTTCTGATCCTTCTTCATCCTCCGCTTCAGCGACTTCTCCTGTCACGCAGCCCCCACCCCCCAGCTGGCTAGCTGGCTAACTGCCTACCTCCAAACACTCGCTCCTTTTATTTCACCGAATTTGATTCAGCAACGAGATCCAATCTGACGTCCGATCGCTTCTTGTCTCTCCTCCCGTAACGCTTACGGACACCGCCACTGTTTTTATTCGCGAGCCACCCTCCTGCGCTGCCTATTCACCATTTAGTAGTCCTGATGATGCCTCTTTCGCTTCCCATTAGCTTTCGTACCTCCGACGTCATCAAACGACTCGTTATCGTGCTTACCGGAAAAGTCAGCCTATGCCTTAGCCAGGAGACGCGCGATACAAAAACGGGTGACGGACGTGTCTCTGGCTGCTGCGAAATCTCGCGTCCGCTCGGCATACGAGGGGGACACAAGATGTGCAGAGATATTTTCGGCGACTTGCAGTGAGAGTGAGAAGACAAAGTGGGCCGAAGGGCGGGAGGGAGAGGGAGGTTCAGAAATGCCCGCTTCGGCTTCGGTCTATTGTCCATGGCGTTTAAATTTGAATCGCGGGGAATCTGATCGTTTATTGTTTAAATTTGTAGACTCGCTCTTAATTTGAATTTAAGATTATTCGCTGGCGCGTTGCGAGACGATTTGACTTGGTGATGGTCGCCAGCTCGCGTTCCCATAGAACGCTCCTCTATACCTATATCCACGTCCTACTCTCCTTCTCCCTCCTTCCCCTCTCTCGGCATCTATCCTCCCTTTTCTGCCTTTACGTTCTCTCCCTCTCCCTTTCGCCTCTCCTCCTCTCGACGCACGCACTCGCCAATCTTTCCACGGACCTTCGTGCGCTTCTCTCGATAAACTTTAATCTCCGTATAAAATGCGCGTTAAGGGCACGAAAACACGCGTTACCGCTGCTGCCACGTCTAACGCGAGTCTCGATTTCCTCGATACACTTCTCTGCGTATACGGCGGAATCTTTAATCCGAAGGTAAGTCTCGTATTTGCGAATGTAAATTGCCCGCGCAGAATGTACGCCCGGCGAAATGTTTATTTACGCGTAAAATATAAATAGAGTAAAAGGGACTCCACTCGCTCGACGCACAGGCCAACGTAGAGGGGATGTCCTCTCGTGTTCCCTCCTCTTTGCGTAATTCCCATTTTCTTTTATTTCAATATTATATCCTGCTTTATAGTTTACGTACGGCGCGGACGCATGTGCGTGAACACGCAATATCGCGGTGACCCCGTATTTATTATTCCGACTGTACTCATCTACATGGAATACCAAGTAGGAATACACCATACCGAGTCCAATGGTGAGTGACGTTAGTCAATCAAATGCCAGAAAAATACGAAGACTCGCCTGAACGCTCCTTCTGAATTCCTTCGTTCGGTCTACGTGTCCTACGTAGCTGCCTGTCTTAGGCTTGCCTTATTATTATTATTATTGTTGTTATTATCATTATTAGCCAAGAGGACGGAAAAGGATCCCGTGGCTGCGCCAGAGCCGCTTCTTCGTCGCGTCGTTCCAACCTGAAGAATCGAAGGAAGTCGTTGTTAGGGAGGGTCGGGGGGGGCGAGGCAGGGAGGCAGAGGGAGGAGTGAGGCTGAAGTGGAAAAGGTGCCGAAGTAACGAGACCACAGCGAAACTCGATAATGAAATGAAAGTTTGATCAGGCGACTCCTTACGGGCGCTATAGCTGAACGAGCTACCGTAGAAGGTAGAGACTTGGGAGGTTGTGGGAGGAGGTCGGGAGGTGGAGGTAGACAGAGGGAACGAGAGTGAGAGAGAGAGAGAGAGAGAAGCTGCTGCCGCAGAATAATGGAAGGCGAGGACAAGGTTCTCCAGCGGGTAGCAGGTGACGCCATGTGCGCGCGATGCTCTCTCGCTGCTCGAATAAATTTAAATTTCGGCGGAGACGCATCTGTTGAGGCCGTCGGCGCCGGATTAATTAGGGGCCGTATAAAACGGTATAAAACGGCCCTGCGCCATTTACCCGCTGTAGGTACATACGGAGGAGAGTCTGGTCTCGCGCCTACTGGCGTCCGCTTCGCTCACGCACACACGGGGCAGACTCGTACGTCGGCAGCGATAGTTTTCCTTAGTGACGGTTTCGTAGTACAAGAGCGATGGCAGCACCGTCGCCGGGAGAGCACAAAGAAATTAAGGGAATTTACTGTGCCCGGAATTATTCATAATTCATGCGGGGACGAGTGGGTGGGGGGCGGCGTCCAGGGTGGATTCCACTTTGTTCGTAACCGCTTCCCGATCCACGGATCAAACGGCCGTTTGCTCTTCTGTCGGTTAATTCGATTGCCCACAAATTTGAATGCAAAATTGGCCGGCTGGTCGATCGTCCTCCGGATCGGCATCAATCGACCCTATTGCGTCGGGACTGCTAAATTTGGTGGAATTCTTTTTTTTTTCTCATCTCTACAGTCTCCACGTGGGAGCCTCGCGCACCCCTTTCTAACGACAGGCTGATAGCGCAGACACGGTCGTAATCGGGTATGCGGGAAAATGGCAAGAGGCTGCAGATAAATTATGACGTAATGAAACTGTCATAGGGATACGAAAACGCGACTGTCCTGCCATCTATGGTCTTGCGGCGATACACGCCGCAGTGAGTCTACTGGCAGAGGGACGTGCGAGAGCTTGGGGTTGGATTTTTGTTGAGGGGGAGAAGAAAAAATGAACTTTGTAACTTTATAACTTTTGGGAGAATTACGCGATTAAAGTATCCGACAGCGCAGAAGGGATCCGAGGTTTTAATAAATTAAACAAAATTACCTTCTCGTTCCGCGGGCTAAATAAATGAAGACGCGCCACAAGACGGGCGGCGTCTAGCAGGGAGTCAGGGAGCGGAAAAACAGACCTTCTCGTTCGCGCGTCAAATGCGCGAAGGATCATCCTGCTAAAACGAACCAATTAAATTGTCCCGTCGACTCGGCAGCAGACTAATTAGCCGGCAAATTAGTATTAAGATAACATTTTCTTCTGCGGCGCGAAATCTTGGCCGACTGGAAACGTGGGCAAAAATATAACGATAAATTTCTCTTATTTCCGGTCTCTCTCTCTCTCTCTCTCTCTCTCTCTCTTCAGGAAAAGCAGCCCCACTGGCTCCTCCCGTCGTAGTTATGGCTGTAAAAAAGAAAGTGGTCCACGTCGTGAGCCGTCAACCCTTCGGACGTTTATATGCGTTTCTTCAGGCTGCCTTTTTAGTTTTTCCGCATTGGCGCGATCCCAGTCGGCCCCCCCGGATGAGGGTCCGTGGCGCGGGGGGTGGCGCGGGGGGTGAGCGCGTGTTTCCAAGCATTCGAAGTAAAGGCAGCAACACCCCTGCCCTGTCCCTCCGAGAGGCCGTTGACAAAACACTAACGGCCGTACATCAAGAATTAATCTCGCTAGTGTAGGAAATATCAAATGGAGGATGAAGGGTGGAGGAGGGGTGGGCTGGGGTGGCTGAGCCACTCGGACGTTTCTCGGGCAGAGTTGCGCGAGTGTGAGGAACGGAGGAGGATCGTGGAGAAGCGTGTGTGTTGGCTGAAGTAGACGTGGGAGGAGGGGGATGGCCAGGATCGAGCAGGGGTTGAAGGGGGGGAGGAGGGGGGAGGGTGTTCGAAATATGAAATATGGAAGCTCCCTGCGAGTTCGCCCGCTTGTTTTGTTTCAAGGGGGGTGACGTCAACAGGGTCGTTTGTCAGTGTTCCAACGTTCCAACGTTCCAACGTTCCAGCGTTTCAACGTTTCAACCTTCCAATGTTCCGAGTCCTCCGGGTTCCTTTGAAGGGAGCATCGCTAAGAAATTCAGCTGATAGAAATCCTCGCAGTTGTCCCACGGTCGAGTAGGTGTTTCAGGCAAGTGTGTTGGTAGACACGGACGAAGAGGAGCGGCGTGCCAGTCGATTGAATTTAATTAAGGGTGAAATTAATGGCGGGGTGGGTAATCGCATGATTAGTCCAAGCGGTAAGCCAATCAGCGTGTTCGCCAAGTGGCGTAATCAAGGGCCACTTTGAATGGCATAACTAGCCAATTTGCATGGGATTTACATTGGCTAATCGGTGCGAGTTGATATCATTTCCGTGAAACAGGATTTCGTATCCTAACTACCCTCGATTGACCTTTTTTTATAGATATTACTGCGTTTGTTAGAGAAAATCTGTGCCCTTTCAGAATGTCAATTAGCTCTCTCAATTAGTACGATCAGGTGGTTCAGAAGCGTGGAGAGCCAAGTACGAAGCACGAAGAAAAAGTTGATGGGAGCGCAGAGGTCAAAGTCATCTGGCAGGAAGGAGCCAGCCTGGAGTCGGAGTGAGCCTGGTGCACGGAGCCTGAGTCCCGGCGAAGGCGGCCGCAACTCGAATCTCCCTCGGAATTAATTATCAGTAGGTCGTTGCGCGTTGCCAGGAGTATCGGAGGGACCCGTTCATTTGTCGGTGGGCGTCCTAATTAGTCGGCAGTGCCCGCCTTTGATAGCGGCGTGAAAGGTGCTGGGCGTGGCTATGGGGAGCCTAGAAACAACTGACTCGCAGTACGGTGTCCCCTGCGCTGCCCTGTAGCTTCTCCTCTGACACCGCACCCGGATGCAGCGGCGGCAGCAGCAGCCATTGGGCAGCCAATCGACGCTCGCTAATGATCGGCCAGTGCACCCTTTTAATTAAAAGTCCCAGCGAGTCGGCGCCTTGAGTCATCCTGCTACTTGATCTTTCTTCCTTTTCATCGAGAGGTCTCCGGATGCTGCGCGTCGAAATTCCCGTCACTGTCGCACGGCGTTACGCTGTGTCTTCTCTCTCTCTCTCTCTCTCTCTCTGTCTCTTTCATTTTCTCCGATACGTATACACGCAGCTATCGAATACGAGGCAGCAGCTACTATACTCGGTACCCGCGAGAATCAGCGAATTCTATCCGCAACGAGAAATTCCAATTCCGCGAGCTAAGAGGAGGAAGTGGAGAGAAGTGGAGAGAAGTGACGGAAGTGGAGTGTAGGTGGTACCGATACCCAAGGGTGCATAGGAAGAGACAGGAAGGAGAGGAAAGTCAGTGGATAGAGATGAGAGATGAGAGAGGAGCCAAAGGCGGTTCGTATCCCGTCAGGTGTCTCTGGCTGCAGACACGTCAGTATGTGCCTGACACATGTGTACGCGCACGTGTGCAGGTGTCTGTCGTGTGCACCCAGTGTCCTTCGATTTCCTTAAAATTCCAATGGATTGTACGTCTCTCGCGATACTCCTGATATAAGGGTGGGACGTAGTTCAGGTTGCGAGGGACGATAAGGGGCGAGAGAGGGGTGGCTGCGATAGAGGAGCAAGTTCCATGACACACATGAGCGAGTAAGGGCGAGGAATAGGTAGATAAAAGTAGGTTCGAGGCGGAGGGTGGCGAGAGTCTCCTCTCGGTCGAAGGGTGGAAAATAGGGGTAGCAGAGGGCGACACTGGTGGTGGTAATGGTGATGGTGATGGTGATGGTGATGGTGATGGCGATGGTGGTGGCAGGCGGACCCAGGCGCATTCGTAGGTATAGGGATTCCAGTTTAAAAATACAAATGGAGTATCGAGCTTTCGGTAGACGGTCCTGAGGGTAGGTGTGCTAAGCTATATAGGGTGAGGCACGGGGGTTGGGAGGGGGGAGGGGGGATGTCAAGGGATGGAAGTAAGGAGGGTAGATCTTCTACCTTCCACGTTGTACCTACGTTATAGGTTCGATGAGGAAAGGAGAGAGAGAGAGAGAGAGTGAGTCCCACCCCCCTCCCCCCTCGCCATCTTCACCCCCTCGACCAAATGGAAGGGAGAGATATTTCAAAAATCGAATATTGATCAGTGCTGCCAATCCTACGCGGCGCTGCCGCCTCTTGTAATCCGTATGGGTTCCAGTCCGAATGTATTCTCGCGTTCTTTGCCATTCTACAGCAGCGCCTACGTATACCAGAGGCAGTCGCCGATAGGCATGTGTGTTCCTACACCAGCCTGGATCCCTCTGGGTGTTGGTACTTTTTCTCACTAGGTTCGCGAAGACACCCCTTGCTGGCTGAACACGTACGCGCAGCCATCCCTCCTTCGAGTGTCTAGAGAGAGAGAGAGAGAGGGATGAGTCGCTCCATGTGTACTCTCTGTCTAGAAAGGAGTGTGTGCGTCGCCGAGGGATGGTATCCGGGATGAGAAAAGGGAGTAAGGAAAATAAGAAGGAAGAAGGGGTGCTTCTCAGATTACTCACCCTTATATATGGGCGTCGTAGGTAGACAGGCTGACGGGGGTGACACGTTGAAATCTTTTAATGGCAGCCATCCAACCCATATTAGCTATTCTTATGTCCACCGTGCTGCCGTTACCAGTGGCACCTCCGCAGCCACCCTTGGACTAATCGTATTTTAAATTACATCCCCTATAGACACGTCCCGCAGCAGCCCCCCTCGCACTCCGCTCCTCTGCCGTGCGAATCAACTTGCCTCTCCGTGAGTTCCTGACGTACCGATCGATCTGTCCGATGATTGACTCGAAAAAATCCCCGTTTAAATTAATACCCGATAGCAGGAGGCAGGCAAGGCCGAGGCTGCTGGACTAATGAGCCGTGTAATAGGCTCCTGAGGATTCTCCTTACCTACCCCTCCTTTCATCCCGGCACCGTGACTCCGTCCCTATTCTTCTCTCAGTCTCAGCCGGGTCCTCGGTCCTTCTCCTTGTTCCTCAAATTCATCAAAGACTCTCCCGCGCGTCAAAGGACGAAGGATAAAAGCAAAACACTGGTTGATTTCGAAAAATACAAAAGACCTTCGTCCTGCACGTTACCGTAGAGAAATATAAAACAGTGAAAAAAAAAAAAGAAAACATTTTCGGGAGAGGGTGAAAGAACCGCGTTGCCTTTTTCACCCCTCGGCCTAGGAAGCCGGTCTAACAAACGAGCCACGACACCCCCGCGTAATGGGGAACCGTCGGGAGGGTGTGTATGACGTCATGGCGGGGGGGGGGGGGGCACACAAACGCACACGCCAGTCGAGCTAAGCGCGCAAGGCCCAGGAGGAGAGGTAAATCCATATTTTACACCACCACCGGCAATAGCACCTACGTCGCTGGTAACGGTACCTCCACCACCTCCTGGAATCATCCCCCACCCCCCCGAACCGGTCGCCGTTCCCTTGTTTCGCTCCTCCTTCATTCCCCCCCCCCCCCGTTCCTCACCTTCATCCCTTAAAGATCACAGCCGCTCAGGTCGAGAACCTGCGAAGGGGTTGCTCTTTGTGGAGACTTCGCGTACTCTTCTTTTTTCTTCCTTGAGTCTCGCCCAGCGGGTTCGATTACTCCTCTCTTGACTTTATTTTCTTTTTTGCCTTTTACAAGGTAAATTAGTGGTAATTAACATGAGCAATTAGCAATGCGATCCCAGTCTGCTCTATAGCGGCCATCAGCTGGCGACCAACGGGTGGCAACGTCCGGTATCGATGTCGCACGGATTTTGATCCATAAAGCTAACAGGAGCAAAGGACTGGCTGTTAGTCTAGTTTAAGTAAATCCTCAGTTAAAACAAGGCCGGACACTGAGCGATCGGTCAGTCGTACAGCTGGCCAGCTGGACACCTGGTCAACGGGAGTTGAACCCAATCCTGATTAATTAGTCGTGGGGACGAGAGTCGTCGGATTTTCTAGTACAGTCAGCGTGTAAGATAGATTGGGTATAGGGCGAGAAGTGTATTCTTGCAAAGGGGCTGAGTTATCATCTGAATATGGAGTGAGAAGGGTGGCTCATTAAAGATGGGTAAAAAAAAATCAATGTCGTTCGCGATACTGGAAAGATGAGGGGGGGGGGGGGTAGAAAAAAATCAATAGTTCGAATTTGATATATAAATTCGGGGTTTCGCTCTTTATTGGGGAGGAAATCGTATCGCTACGTTGGAGATGGGGTTGAGTGTGATCGCCCTTTTTACCGATCAACCCGAGAGAGGGGGGAGTTCGTACACCATATCCGATGCACTAGTATGCACCATAAAACGTTCTTAGGAATAGAAGTTCTTTTTTTTTTGATTTTTTATCGGAATCCACATTTTGTATATTTTAAAACTCTCACGGTGACGCGTCAACCAGTATCCTTCCTCTTGGAGAGTAAACCGTGTGTGTTGTAAAAATTGGCAGGATTTTATTATGCAACCCGAGTGTTAAGGTTAGGGTCGCCTGATGAGTTGACTTGGAGGTCCTCCTCTGGGAAATACTCATCGCCACAGTGCTACCCTCGAGCACGGGGGGGGTAGTTCTGCCGGGAAGGAGTACAGCAAGCTTTCCTATGGCGTGTCGACTCTCCTCTTCGTCTACTACCACACGTATCGCCATGCATCCCCTATATCTACGAAATAACAGTCCGATGGCTTCGAGCGTACCTAGACCCTATGGAACATTAAAATAGTTCCTAGGAACTTATTACTACGTAGCGATGCAGGATCTGACACACGCGATCGGGCCGAAGGCACAAATCCGTAATCTCTACCGCGGTGATGTCTCTCCAGAAATCCACGGACGCTCAGTTAAAAAAAATTTTGAGTCCGAAGAGTATTTCTGTGCGATTCGACTTAACTTGGGAAATGTAATTCGAATGAAAATTTTGGTTCGAGTCTTTGCTCAATCTCAAGACTCGTTCGTAACCTTCGCTGTCTTCGTATTGTATAGTCACAGAGTCACTCAGTCACTTGGCGGAGACGGTTGGGGACGTGAGGGGCTGCGGGGGTGGATTCAGGATCTCGATAGGGGGGGTTCCTACGGAGTGGGGGGGAGAGTGTGAGTCAGGAGCGAGAGGAGGGCTGGCAAGGAAAGGTTTATGAAAGCAAAACGAGAGCGGGACGTGCGTTGCCTGCCTACCTTAGCATCATCGTTCCAGGATCTCCAGGTTCGGTCCTTGTTTTCGATTTAACATGCTTTTTTTTTTCAGGGACTTTCCTTTCATTATCTTTCTATAGTTTTTTTTTTAAGGAGTGTGCTTTCTTTTTTGGATAAACTGACGGATCGACCATTATCACTGCGAATCCATATAAATTTTCTTATCGAGGGTTCTTTGCGTCTGGATATTCTCTCTCTCTCTCTCTCTCTCTCACACCTTTGAAAATAGACGATTTGAATTTTCCACCACGCGTAGATTTTTAATTTTACGATTAAACATTTTTGTAAAATTCTTTCCAGGATTATTCTTCGGATCGGATTGGGGATGATGGAGAATCCAGGGTTGGACGTCGAACGTCGGGAGAGTCTCTCTAATCCAAGCACGTAGCCATATGCTCATCCATAAAATCCAAAGTGATACAACCGACAGCCCCTTTAATTTCCCGTGCAACCCCTAACTGCCCTCCGCACAAGACCCGTGCAAGCAGCAGGTCGTCTTCTCGGAGCTAATCGTGTTTCCTAATCCGTCGTGGCGGAGCGACGCGAGATGAGGATGAAGAATGAAAGAACGGGAGCTCCGTTCCTGGCGGCCACTATGCTTCAATTTCCCACGTGAAAGCACTTACGGGCGAAAACCAGGCCTGCCTATCGAATCCGCGGCCACCCTCGACTCTCGAGAGGATCTCGCGTCGCGAGGGGCCAAAGTGCATTTATATCGAGTTTCATACAAATTTTACAGGCTGATCCGCCAGTCCCGTTTCTACTTTAGTTCTCGTCACAGCTCATCTCTGCTCCGTCGAGGTCCCCGAAACAACGGGGATGCTGTAGGTACGTAGCAGGATACTCTGAAAAATTTAAATATCTCACGGGGAAAATATTCGACGGAGATAAGATCATTTTTATTTTCACTTTACAAACAGACATTCTCGATTGACATGTGTATTCGTTATTATTTATATCTCCAAGGCTACGCATAAATATATATATATATATATATATACACGTTTACGTGTGTTTAAGCACTGAGAAGAGACTCGGCAAAATATTGCCGAAAATTTTCAGCCGCGGTTTACGTTCGCTCATGGGGAATGTGTACTGGTGTCGCCATCTGTCGACGTGGGGCTGCCGGCTCCCGGAACCTCGACGCAACGCGAGGAGCACGAGGGACCAGGTCGACGCTCAGAACTTCCATAAAATTAGTTTTACGTCCAGCGTAAAAGGCAAGTTCGAAATTCTTCTCCCCAGTAGAGCAGGAGGAATCCACGTAGACGCTGTGGCACATCTGGGTCTGCGCTGCTACGGGATAATTCTACTTTCCGATCAGTGACTAAGGCGCGATCCTGGTCGGACAGGACGTTCCTCTGGCTTCACGGGACAAATAATTTCGAAATCCGACTCGCGGAATTTCGCGAAATTAACGTTCCTCGCGAGGACGTCGGTTTCCTTTAGATTTTCCATTTCGCCGCGAAATGATAATTCTCCTGCCTTTGGGTCGTCGCGTTTTCTTGATCTCTTTTTGATACCTACCCACCAGGATCCTCGATCAAAATCCAGGAGAATGTCAACGCATGTTTATTATCCAGTACGGAATTAATGCAAATTGCGTGCTCCTTCGAAATGCCACCGGCAGAATTCGCCAATAATAACGTGACGTGCGAACCTCCGTGTATTACGTATTACGTATTCCGGGCGCAGAGAAAGAAATTTATGATCGCCCCTGGTTGTCTCCTGGCTTTCAAAACAACCGCGATACGGAACGCAGCCCGCGAATCATTTACCAAGCGAAATTATCCCAGGAATCCCTGATTAATTTATCTCCGTTAAACTTGCGTCGCAGCATCCCGTCCGAATGTTACGTCTGTCTGCCTTCTATCTTTAGCTCCCGCAACAATAATATCCCAGGCGCATCGCGCATTGAATACCAAGATGCGTCCATATATTAATAACGCCATTAATAAGCTGCCCGGTTACTCGAGACTCACCCCCTTCCTCCCACCCGAGTACGACTTAATAGAATCACCCGGTATATAGCGTCAGTGTATTTCCGTAGGAGAAACAGTACATCGTAACGCACTCCGGTATAATAGCGCGAGGACCATTAAAAACGGGAGCCAGTTAGATGTAGCAGCTAGAGGCTTATGGAGAGAGCGAGAGAGCGAGAGAGAGAGAGAGAGGAGTGTGTGTATTACGGGAAATTAAGTCCAGCATCCCTCTTACCCGTGGTGTGCCGATCTTTCGAGAGGAGAGTCGCAAGGTAGAGAGAGAGAGAGAATGAGAGAGAGACAGAAGAAGAGCGTTGCTCCGAGCGACACCTCTCTCTCTCTCTCTCAACCCTCCGTAAGATCCTCTCTTCCATCGAAAGTATTCGACTACCCCCTTGGCTGCGTAGGATTCCGAAATAAGCCCCAAGTTCGCCCCGAGTAGAGAGAAGAAGAGAACTCGGCTGCACGAGACTCCCCGATCGTCATTGGAATTGACAGAGTAGATGTGTGAGTGTGTTTCGGGTGTGTGTGTGTGTGTGTGTGAATTTCTCCCACTTTTAAGAGGGAGGAATGTACTCCCCCTCTCGTAGAATAGGGTGGGAGAAGACGTGCGCGCGTTGTGGGCGGGACAAACATGGCGGCGATACCAGCTGACCCCACGTGGTGGGAGCAACAGAGGGGTAGCTGATCAAGTGGGGATGACTCCCACGTGTGTGTCTCTCCTATCCTATTCCTCCTCCTCTTCCCATCCTCGTATCCTCGTATCCTCGTATCCTCGTACACGCCGCCGATTCACTCGCGTATCTTCTACCTAGTGCGCATGCGCTGTCCCCGTGCATGTGTCCTACGTAGTCTGGATGCTGGGAGTACTCTGCTTGGGTGAATCTATGGATGTACCTGTACCGAGCTGGATAATGTCACTCCCCCTGTGTATTCGAAGCAGCGACATAACTATGCCTCGCACATTGGAGGTGTGGCTCTCGCTGTTCAATTAAAAGATTTTTAATTAGGATTAATTAATTAGGAATTAATTAGACGCAGAAAAGGATGCCGAATCGATTTGACCCATCAGTCGCGTCTTCACGGGGATTCCACGTGGTACCGAATGACGAAGGTGGCGAAATTCTTCAGAATGCCCTGAAGAGATTGAGAAAGTTTTGTTAAAAAAAATTCCTGCGATGTTTGTGGTCTTGATTACTTGAGCTGCCTATAAGCTGTTTTTTTTTTTTTTATAAGGAAGACCATTCAGGTCTGACATCTTTCGTTATCAGGTCTGATAGTGGGTTCGGGCTAGGTTAAAAAACAGGGTGAAACTTGGATCATGAATCCCTTTGAACTGGGTTGGCTCGGTGAAAGGAATCTTTGGTAAATTCTCCAATGAATTCCTTCGGTCAGGGGGTGCAGATAGGTAGAGATACGAGGTGGCTGGGATCTTGGCAGCGAGCAAGATCAGCCTGTAGTTCCAGGCTCGCGATAGAGGGTTGCCAAAGTAGCCAGGCGAAAACTTGCAGATTCAATCAATGCAGGAAGAATGCGTAAGGAGATCGATGCAAGGAGATTCCACGTTGGGTGGGTGGTCGATCTCCTCCCCCCCATCCCGTTCGCAGAGACAGAGTGTGTGTCCCTCTTTCGCCCTAAATGTCCACCCACCCCCCGTGCCAACAAAAGGATACGACGTCGCACACGAGCACAGTCGCCGGTGCCCGTGTGCGTGTGTTATTTTTTCCGAGGCATTAAGCTTGCTTCTCCTTCGCGGGGGTGTGGATAGTCGAAGGAGGGTTGATGGCGACGGTTGTGTCTCGGATCGGGGTGGGGTGGGGTGGGGGGGCGAAGAAGTGTTGCTGCCCGTGATGCTGTTCAAGGAAAAAGGGGAAGTCCTTGTTCTTCAATGGGAATGAGGTATAGTTTAGTTTAGGGATTCCTGAAGGAAGGTGGTCAAGGACTGTGGCCTTTCTGGACCCCAGGTCGCTATTCCTGTGGGAACGCACTTTTCATGTAATTTCGCTTGTGCGTCTCGCACTCTTTTTTTTTTTACCTATAAAATAAGCACAAGCAACCCTATGCAGTGTCGACTGGCTCGATGCTCCCTGCAAGCTCAGTCGATCCCCTTGATTTTAAATGCGACGCTTTGACTCTGCGATGGATGCGCTCGTTTTGGGGATGAAGGTATTTGTTTGATCGAATCAGGGAAAGACTCGTAGCCGTTGCTTGTTTTGACAAAATCCAAGAGGGTCCTGGAACGTCGGGGGGTGGCTCCTGCAGGATGCGCCGTAAAACGGGAGCGTTCGAGGACTCGAGAAGCCTCCTTACAATCACAAATGCGGCCTCCCAGCAATTCATTCCTGGTTGAGGTCCAGGTTGGCAGGAAGTTCGCTGCGCCCTGTTTTATCCTTTGTTGCTTCTTTATCTCCTTCCTTTCTTTTTCCTTTCTCTCTCTCTCTCTCTCTGTCCCTCCTTTCTCTAGACGCGACTTAGCAAGTTGGCCTGACTGGCCGTGCCGTTTCTTACGAACAGACTCGATTTCCATTCATTTATTTTCGCCGCCATTTCGCTGATTGCCACCGCAGTTGCCAGTGGATATACCGTCCCACCACCCTCCCCTCCACCGCCCTTTCCCACGCTACTCTCTTTCTTCGTCGATCTTCCTTCTCTCTTTGGCCCTTTTCTTCACTCTAATTCCTGGACTCACTTTAATCACCCAAAGTGCAGCTTCCTGTCCCGCGACTCGGCTCAAATGCTCGATGACCTCTCCCTTGGCCAAGCCCTGTCGTCATTTCCCTCACAAACCACCCCACCCCGCACCCCCCCCACTTGGAGAAGGTCCCGCTCGCCAAGATTTGCAAAATCGAGCCATTGTCCCGAAGCTCTATTAGAGCCGATTCGTTTCAGGGAACTTTTTTACATTTTTTTTTTTATATTTTCCAACGACCTGCGACCCCCTACAGTAGCCATTTAATCGGTGAAATAAGTATGAGCCGGTTTCGAAATCTCCTTCCACAGACTGGCGTATTGCGATTCTATAGAAGGATCCTTATCCTATCGGAGCGTCCATTTACCTGGACGTAAATCGGTCGCTATAGGATCGCTCGCGGTGTGTCTTTATATTTGCCGGTCGGTCGCGCCGAGCACAATGGAGTGTTTGTCATTCCTTTCATAGGATGAATGCGCCTGGATGGAGTATCAATGTAGTCCGTACCTAGGGCACAGGTACAATAGAGAGAGAGAGAGAGGGGAGGTCGAGAAAAAGGGGAAGTTTAGGGTGCAGGAATCTTATCCATCGGAATGGGTGATACGAATTCAATAAATTCCTCAGTGCGCAACCCAGCAAGGTCCTCCCTTTTGCTTCCTACAATTCGTGTGCGTTACCTCCTACCTTCGAAGGTACGAATATTCATGAGGTGGATTGATAATTTACTTGTTGGCCCCACTTTTTGAAACACTCGTTTAAAAGTATCGATGGTCTGTAGGGAGTTGAAAATTTTCATTATTTTTCAATAAGAACCACCGCCGCCCCAAAGGGTGCCGTAAGAATGTCCACGAGAGAAATCCGCCCCGGTACCTACAGGCAGGCAACGGGACTTTCATCAATTTTCATCGTGCGACGCCGGCGGGTTCCTGGAACAAAAAAAAAAACAAGGAAAAAGGGAAGAAAGTATCGCCATTTCGTTCATTAATAACTGCCTGGGCAGAATGTGTTTTCGGTAAGAAAAGTCGCGAGGCCACCCTCGATCGTCTACCAAAGGAATATATCGGTGGATTTCGGTGCCGAGGGGGGAGGCGGAGGTGGAGGTTGGTTCCCTCATACACGGTACAGTAACTCGTAGGTTGTAGGTTGTATTCCGTTGGTTGTCCTCCGGGAGAGAGATGGCTTGCGCAGGGCGAGGGGAAAGAGAGAGAACAGGGGGGGGGTCAGCATGACATTAATAGCAGAAGTGGGACGCATAAAGCATAGAAACCCATGGAAAAAGGCAATTTATGACGCAGGCAAAAAATAATGGTATGATAATGAAATGAAACGTACTGAAACGGCGTGGATCGGGCGCGTATGCGTGTGCGTGAACGTTTGCCTCGATCGTGGCACTAACTTCCTCCCCAAAACAACCGGCGGTCCACTGGACGGAAGGGGAAGAGGGAGGAAGAAGAAGAAAAAAAAAGGCTCACTATAGGGGATGACTTCGGACGGCCGACCTGGGGGGTGGCCAACCGTGAACGAAGCCGTGGACGACTGACAATCGAGGAGATGGAACGCACCGGAGGAGTTTACGAAGGAGAGGAGAAGAAATGAGAATGAAGTAGGGGATGAACGGGAAAATGAGAAGGAGTCGATCCGAGTTATGGGGTGTAACGGATAAATCCGCACTTACGGTGAAAACATCCTGGAAGACAAAAGGATCCATTTTGGAAACCTAATACCGCGGCCACGAGGAACATCCCTTGCAACACGATATACCGCAGATGCACTTTGACGCTTTTCCTAGGTCGGCTTCATTATCATCTTGTGCTCTTTATTTCTTCTCTTCTCCTTCATTCTACAAGCGAACCAAGAGACCCTTTACCAGTGGCTCGCCGGAAACGCAAGGTGCATCGCCTGATAAACCATTTTTGTTTGCCGCTTTCGGCGCATAAGCCTTTGCGAAGCCAGTGGAAGCTAATCTAATCCTCGGGCATATAGATGGGGCTACTAGTAGCTAGTAGGCGGCGAATACATCTATGCCGCAAGTATATCTATATGTGTACCGACGGTGGATGAACGTGTGTAGATGTACATATACATAATATAGGTATAGCTGGAATACAGTAGCCACGTATAATGTCCGGGAGCGCGTGTGCCTGTGTATTGAGTGTGTATATGAGAGGGCGTTCGAAGGGGGGTAGAGCCAGGGGTTGGGTCGCCGTGGGGTCGTCGAGGGGTCGTCGAGGGGTCGTCGAGGAGGTTCCCGAGGAGGTTCCCGAGTAGGTAGGGGGTGCCAGAGCCAGCAATGGCGATGGCGCCCCGCTCGGGCGTTTATTATTATGATTATACTTGATATCCCCTGCCCAAAGCAGGGCCAGCCTGCGAAACTTTCCCTCCTTTCCTTTCCGATATTAATATTATTTTTGCCCGGGCGTAGCGGCCGCCATATATCTCGCTCTGGGCATAAAATCCATTCCCCGTTCCACACCCCCTTGGCACACCCGTTCGACCCCCTACACCCCCCCCTAACCACCCCCCCCAACCCCCATCCAGTTCAGAGTCTTCGTATTTCTCTCTCCTTTTCTCTTATTCTACTTACTCTCATTTTCTTTTCCCTTTTTTTTTTATCTTTTTCATCACTTTTTACCTCTACACCGGCTCGCGACTACGTTTCTCTTCTATTATTAATTAATTGCGAGTCCGCCATTTTTACTTTCATCCCTGGAGGAGTCGCCCCCGGGGGGGGGGGGGGGGGGGGGGG
>JARQSV010000367.1:649995-662383 GCA_030142285.1 Calameuta idolon
CCTCCCGGGCGGAGTAGACCAATCCCCCCCCCCCCCCCCCTTGTCTCTCGTCGCTGAACTTTCGGCTCCGTCACAACTTTTCCACTAGTTGCGAAGCGTGACTCTGCTTCGTCATCCTGCTGGAGCATCTTCGCGTCTTCTCCTGGAGAAGCTCCGGAAGTCAGGATCAGCCGGAGAGTCACCTTAACTAGTGTGTCCATCTGAGCATCCTTGGATGCTTTGCGAATGACGTTTGAGTAATGCAAGAGAAAAGACATCGCATAGATCATCCCACGTAGATTCGTTCTCTGTATAGATATTTAAAGCGGCACGTATGTAGGATCAACAGCTGTGACTCGCGTGAGGACGAATTCCGAACCGGAAGTGTTCTACTTGACGTAGCGCCTTCCGTGAACATCGAGAAAAGCATGGAGTCGCATTAAACTCTAATAGGAAACTTTGTGAAATAATTCGTCAGCAGGTCTGGACGCAGGTCCCCGATGTCGTCGACGTAGTTTCCGGCTGGGGTCGTGTGAGAAATTTTAAACTACGATCATCCCGCGGCATCGGGAAAAATTCCGGTCTTCGGGTAAAGAGAGCAAAAGCGACAAGGAGGAGGAGGAGGAGGAGGTGGTGGGAGAGGCGGAAGATGAAGAGGAAAAGAAGCGAGTCCATATTCAGCATCGAGAAAGGATCTTGGAAGAAGGCAGGAGAGAGAGAGAGAGAGAGAGGGGGGGGGGGCAAAAAGAGAGATGGCGGGATACTCGAAAATAGGTGTCTACAGCTATTGGGTAAGGGTGGTCGCAGTGAATCGAGCCGTGTAACACGGCAGGTTCTACGTGCAGGACATCATGGGACACGTGGGATGAGAGAATTGCTCATTTGTTCGTCGAAGGGACTAGGATAGGCTGAGGAGGATGAGGAGGATGAGGAGGATGAGGAGGATGAGGAGGATGAGGATGCCCTGTAATGTCCTACAGCATCCTGTCCAGCCGAGATCCCCGCGCCGACCCCCCTTATCGAGAGCACAATTCCCCCCGTCTCTCCACCCTCTCTGTCTCCAGGACTCTCCTCCCGTCTTCGATCGAAATTCAATTTCCACCCCTACCTTCTGCCCCCCACAACCCCCAAGGACCCGGGAACGCGAGCCTCGCCTGCATTCCTTGCGATAAATTACGCGACTCAATTATTCACGGGAATCTCCTGCCCTGCTTAAATGTCCTGCCGGGTCTTGACTACCGCCCACTGAAGCTGCAGGACACCTCGAGGAGACTGGATCCGTTTCCAGTCTGGATGCTGCTGCCTGCATCGGAGGAACGGTCTTCCGCCGCGATTCCTCCCGATACTTTTAAATACAGCGACCGAGTGGCTTTATTGTCTCGTTCAAGGAACTCACGAGTGCTTTGGGGAAGAATCCACGAAAAATTGTAGGATTCTAGATGGGCGCGCATTCGAGTAGCAAGGATTCCCGTATCGCAGGGAATGAAGTCATGGAAGAGCCACCATTCGGCGAATCACCCTCGTGCCGAACCGTACCTATTTAAATGGCTTTTTTTCGAAGGGGAGCCAAGAAGGAAAGCACCCTCCCCGTGCTAGTTACTGCGAATTCCAAAACCCATCGTAGAGACATTCTAGGGAGAGGGAATCTATAGGAAACCTATTCAGCATCCCTTTCCGAGATATCTAGATACTCGGCATCCACCCTCCGACGCACAGTCGTTCGGCTACGGTGCAACCGACGATAAACAAAGGAATTCAAAGACGTTAGAAAGTAAATACTCCGCACCCAATAATAATCGATTTCAGGTAAAACGAGAGGCTAAACCGTTGCAATGGTCCAGATCGCGAGTAAATGGTCGGTGCAGCTCGTAGCGGGAGCAGCGCCGGAGCACAGCGTTATCGAGGCCTGAGCTCCGGAGAATAGCGACATCCCTTACACACAAAAGCAATAATGGCCGTAGATATTCTATATGGCGTCCCACGTTGTCTCGCTCGTACGAGCTGAACCTTTCGCGAGCGAGAGGACGCGAGGAGGCTGCGAGAGGGAATGAGCGAAAAAGAGGGTGGGTGGGTGGGTGGTGTGTGCGGGGGGGTGCGGAGAGGTGCGAGGGCATATGAGGGTGGCCGCAGAACAAATACATTAATTTCACCCCCCGTGCACCCACCCTCCCCCCATAAGGAGGGCTTCCCTATGGCGGTTGTGGTAGTGACTAGCGGTGTTGGCGATGGCTGTGATGCTGTGCCACACACACACACACACGCACACACACACACAGCTTCCCATACCAAGCCGAAGACGAGGTTGTGTGCCAACGCGCGTCCTGTGGCATATAAGTAAACGGGCTACGGGAGGGTGTGTTAGGGGGGTGGCCGTGGTGTGTGGTTTCCATGGCAACGCCCAGTCGCTCTCTTATAATTATATGGGGAAAAATGGCTCGCGGACTTTTACCCCGCATAACCTCCTTACCCCGGATACGTTCTTCCAGCGTCTCTACCTTATTCTTATTCCTCTTTCTTCTCTTCCTTCGTCCTCGCATCCCTTTGCTACACTTTTCATGTTTCTCTCTTTGCGCTGGCGTCCTCATCCTCCCCCCCCTTCTCTTCTCTCCTCTCGTTTTATTCTCTCTCTCTCTCTCTCTCTCTCTACGACACCTACTTTACTCCGCGCGCACCGAGCATATTATGTCGCTACCCTCTATCCATGTGGCTGCGACTACGTAACTACGGTTAGCCCTGGCTTTAAGGTAATCTCCAAAGAGTGTAGAGGTTTTAGTTATTTCTTTCAAATTTCTCCATGCTGCACAGCCTTGTTACTAGGACGAGCGTGTTAACCGTGCTTGCAGGAAAACCATAAGATTACACGAGTAGGTCGTTCGGCTTGATTGGCCAAGCAAACCAATCTCAACAGTACGCAAGACAATCATGACGTGTCCCGAAGATACGCGTGTATAAGGGACAAAGATACAGAAGAAAGAAAGAAAGAAAAAAAAAAATAAAGGCGAATCCAATGGGAGAAGATCCTCCCGAAAGATAACTAATGCCCTCGGTCAGCATTTAGTCACATCCCGGGACGCGGTGCGAGCATCGCGCCGATACACACGGCAAATTCTCATTTCGGGGTAGTTTTCCAGATAACGGGCATTGCCCATCCGAGAGGGAGGAGCGGGCGTCCCTTGTCCTAGGAAACCGAAGGGAAAAAAAGGAAGGAAGAAAAAAGAGACAGAGACACGTGCTGTGTACCGGAGACTGGCCGAAGGTCGTAGAGACGCAGAAGGAGGCCAAGAGAGTGAAGGAGAGACACGACGTCGGAGGGAGGAGAGAGAGAAAGAGAGAACGGGGGCGGGAGACTAGAAGCATATTGCTCCGGAGTAATCCTACTTGATCGCGGTTTTCGGTCCTGGCCTCATGGCCCCGTGCTCGGCCTTCTGCTCCCATACGCTGAGGTCTCTCCACATCGAATCCCGTGAACGTTTCTGTCTCCTACGAGACACTAATGCCGAGATGGACCTGTGTGGGTCCACCTTTACGTATATGGCTCCAGGCATGTCTTCGAGCTCCGAGGATTACTGCCTTAGGAGTTGCCGTCCTCATCCCCGTGAAGAAGAACGAAAAGTCTTTAAATACCCTCGGGATGCGACCAGCTCGTTGGGGCTGAATGTGTCGGTGCGGAGAAAAAATATTATTTTACTCGACCACCCTATAGAATCAGACTTTTCATTTCGCTCGGCTACGGCGTTCGCGAATTCCTTCCGATAATTCACATACGGGATGATCGTCCTCGAAGAATTCCCGAACGGCGCTGGATTCGTTGGAGGCAGAAAGGAACGGAAGAGGCTCGAGCGCCGGGCGATTAGTCCGTTTAATGAAATAATCCTCTTTGATCGTCTTCCGTCTAATTCTCTTCCGCACCCTGGCCAGGGGTCGTCATTCGCAATGGGAGCAGAGGGAAAGACCTCAGCCGGAAGGTTTTAATTGCGAGCCCCGTAGCCATCCAGTTCGATTGTTTCGAGACGTTCGAAAGTGGCGACTTCGATTCGCCCTTCGTGTCCTAAGGGATTAAAACGTTTCTTTAAAGAGTCTCCGTGTAACCGCGTGGTTACGCCCTTTGATTGCGGAAAGGACGCGTCCCTCCTGCCTCAGGCCGCAGCGTCTGCCCACAAAAAATCTAACTACAGCGTCCCTCTTATGGACCAGCGCGGCGTTAAGAAAAAGGAAGGGAAAAGTGTCCTTCCCTCGTCGAGTCCCCGCCGAAAGCGCCGGCTCGTTATAATCGATAAACTTAATACGCGACGCCACCTTTGATAAAAATGTGTCCTGCAGCTCGTACCACCCTCATTGTCCGCCGTTCGTTTGGTGCGTCGAAACGAAAAACAATGCCGACGAGAATTGGCTTATGACGACTGAATTAGCATGGGTCGGGACCATCTTGGTTCAGGACCAAGATCGACCGGTACCGCTAAAGAGCCGCTTGGAAATCCTTTGTGACGTTATCCTCTTTCCTTCGTCGATTCCTCCCTGAATAACGAGGAAGTTCAAACAGCCTCCTTCCAAGGATCTCGTTAAGGACTTTCTTCTCGCTTTGTACCTTGTCGTTCCAAGCGCCAGACCCACTCGTCCTCGATAAAGTTCCAGCGCCCAGTGACCGATTCCTTCGGCCGACAGGTGTCTCACGTGTATCGGAATCATTTTCAGGCACATGGGCCTAGTTGTGAGGGCTCGCGGTTTAATGGCGGAGCAGCCTGAATTTTTCACGGCTAGGAAAAAAAAAGAGATCGAACCACCGTTGAAAGCGTTTCCGTTTGGCGTCTCGGGAGTCGGGGTATTCTTCGTGCCGAGTGAAGAAATCCGAGGACAATGGCGCGGCACCGTGGCGGCCGCGACCGGATCATTGGATAAGCCCGAGGATCGTTAGGATTAATGAAACGTTTTCTCCCTGGTCGCCGGAGTCTGCAATGCAGAGAGACGCGGGGACCGCGTAGACAAGAGGGAACCAGAGGAGGCTGGACCCAGTGAGAAAGAGCGAGGACCCTGGCCGAGAGGGAGAACGTTTCAGATAAATCGTAGAAGTCCGGAGGAATAGTGAGAAAGGGAGTGGGAGTAAGAGACAGAGCGAGAGGGAGACGGAGAGAGGGATGAAGAAGAAAAGAGAAAAAAAGAAAAATATAAAAGAGGTATCATCGTGGCCGGTCTCGTTAGCGTTTCTTGGTTACTTGGGTCGGAAATTAAATTTCCGCGAAATATTAATAATTATGTTAATATCGCAATAAGGGGACGAAGGTGATGGCCACGGGGTGCCAGTCTTGTAAGGAGGTAAGAGAGGGACGAAGGGGAGGGCTGGGTCTGCCGGTAAGGGACGAACGAGAGGGAAGGGTGGTCCTCGACATAAGAATATCTCCTTAGATGCGGAGGGGTGCAAGGGGCGCATCGTGGGGTGGGCCCTCGCGTATTTTTATCAATATCTTCCGCGCTGCGTCTGCGCACCCTCTCGGGCTCAGCATCCCTTCCGCCGATACCTTTACACACGCACACACCTAACCCTCCTGGGGACGCCGCACGGCCAGGGGGTTGTAAAGACTCCTGTACGTATATCGATGTACCCGTAGTGAGCCATGTAACCGACATGGGGATGTAGAAACGGGGAAGTCACGAGGAGCAAGAGCTAGCTAAAGTAAGCAAGAAGGAATTGGGGGGAGGCGAGGGTGGAGGAGAGTGGAGGAGTAACGTAGCACTGTGTGTCCCAGGCTAATGAGTGTGTGCGAGCACCACCACCACCACCGCCGCCACACTCTCAGAATCCTCGAGATTCTATACGTACTGTCAGCGGGTGCTCGTGTGGGTGTCTAAGGACCCCCACAGGACAAAATGGAGCCCGCTTATGCTCCGCCGCCACCACCGTCTCCACCGCCTCCGTTGCAAAGTGTATCCTTCGTCAGGGTCCTTTCCACCGCGGCCCTGCGCTCGCTCATGCAAATGCGGAATCGGCAAAGCCTTCCGGATAATTGCCAGGGTCCGTCGTTACGGTCACTTCCCTAACTCGCTTCCTACGGCAACGTCCAACGAATATTGAATGCCTTCTAGACGGTCCGCACCGACTGCAGGACACTCGCCCCTCGCTTCGACTGCTATTGTAAATGGGGACGCGTTAACGCCCTGGGATTATGCAGGATGTAGAGAGGACACTCGACTCGTATCCTGGTATGAATAATTACGTCGAGACTGTCCAGGATTGATTGCACCAGGGTGGCTGCGATAGTCCGAAGGACCGTTTCGTAATATCCACTGGCCGGTACAGTCCGTCGAGTTGGATGAGAATCGAATTTCCTTTGGCAGGATCAAAGATATCAGCTGAATATTCCACGTACCTTCGAATCCTTAATTTTCTTGCTTTCTCGAGGCTCGAGGCTGATGGCTGTTTTGAAGCTGGGGATGATCTCCATCATAACGTGCCGTTCTACGCAAGGGATTATTTTTCTTTCCTCTTAAAAACGCAAGACAGTCCTGGGCCAAGAAGTCTGTCGGCTCAGAAGGGTGGGTTCTCCGGGTCCCTACCCGGGACAAGGACTCCCCTTTTTGCCACTCGCGAGGGTAGGTTTTGAAAAATTACTGTAAATTAGCAGAACGACGTTAACCACTCTTCTCTCTTGCCATCCGAATTACGTATCTTCTCTCGAGCCATTCTTCTTGTATCCGACCGACTGTTTGAACCGTTCATTTTTCTTTTTCATTCGAGTAACGTTTCACGCTCACGTAAAGGCACTTGCACGTCGATGGTTAACGATGCTGCGCAACCCTCGTTAATCGGGACCCAAAAAAGGATTTCGGGTAACTAATGATGATACGTCCGAGGTAGGTGAATGAATGTTTAATGAAAATAAAAAAAAAAGAGACGACAGCGACAGAACTTTTGGCGGAGAGACTTGCCGCTCCGATGTGGACCAGGTGAGTGACTGGCTCGATGAAAAATTTCGCGTGCTACACCACAGGGGTACAGATGCTGGCCCATAAAAAAACGAGAGAGCTCCACCCCATGCGTGTGAGGCCCCCCTTTTATAAAAAAAGGGTCCCCCCATAGACTAAAAAAAACCCTTGTATAAAAACCGAAGGGGGTCACTTACCTAGGAACTAGCGGAGTATTCGAATGCTACGAATTTTACTGGTAGGTAAAAATGAAAAATTTTTCTTTCCTGTTGCTGAATAATCACTGTGGAGCAATGTCTTACAGAAGAGGGACCCGGCTCTGGGATTTTGGCGATGCCCGAAACTAGGTGGTGAAATTAAAAAAAAAATTGTCCTGAGAGACTTTGAACGAAACTCAGTGGTGACGTCCGCTTGTAGCTGTCGCTACTTTTCATGGGGTAGGAAAACGTTCCCCAGCGAACGCGCGTGCCCCACACTGTTTTTTTCTCACAGAGCCAAAAGAGAGAATTTACCCTCAGAATGTGAGGCTACAGGATGGTTTTGGGTAGCAGCTACGTACCATCATCAAACTCTTGTTATTCCTGTCCGTTTGGGATTACCACGGTTCCTTTTTTTTCCCGATACTTTTTTTCACCGAAAAATGAGACTCCTACTATCTAAGTGTATCGCCGCGGATTACAACGTTATCCCTACTCGAAATGACCAGCGTGTCCTTTGTTAGCTCTTTTCACGAGGGCAGTTACGATTTAGCGATGAGCTCGCATGCAAACCAGCCTTTAATGGATATATTGTAAAACCATGATTAATCCATGGGAACAGGATCATCCTCGTGGGAGTTTTAAGATTTTGGAATCTTTGAAATTCAATAGAACTGACACGGCTTGTCGTTAAGGCAAGCCCGCAAACGTGCGATTGGTCGTGCGAAAAGTGTCAGGGAATATTCAGAAAATAATAAAATAACGGAAGAGAGAATAAAATCGATTACGGTTTCGAAACGGTACGTGAACTCGGAAGCCGATCGTTTTCGGGAGATTTTTTTGCGAAATAACGGTGTTCCTAGGTAAGAGGGGCAAAAAATGGGAAACATCTGTCAGTCCTCGATGCCTATCGAACGGTTCGGTTCCTATATCCGCACTCCTCCAGGACGAGGTTCCTGAGAGCCTATAGAAAATCATAATCATAATGGCTGCGTCCCATCAGGCACCGCGGGGCATCGGCTGAAGAAGAAAAAAAAAAAACTATTAGTTCCGGGAGCCTCTCCCCTATTTTCCCTCTTGCCTCTCTACTTTTCGTCGAATCCCTTCACTGTATATCGGTTAAAAATAAAATCCGAAAAATCAAGAGGGGACTTCTTATATTGCCTATCGTTCTCAATTTTTCTCCCCTTCTCGTTAGTTCCGCGGATATTTTTTTTTTCAGCTCGAAATTAATCAATGGCCCACCCCTGATGTAATTCCACTAATTAATTCTCATCCACGCCTGCGATCCTATCGATACTCCATAATGATTCATTAACACCCCGCAGCCGACGTTCTTGGATCCACGGAGGAAAAATTCAATTCCCAAAGTGGCAGCGTTATGTACTGGTACACAATGAGTTATATGTATGTATAAAGTATAATGGATCGCAGGTACGAGTGGCAACATTTAGAGCTATTGCATTTTTTGCAATTTCCTCCCTTTTGTCTCGTGCGCTTTTTTTTTCCTTCTTCGTTCACCGAGTGTCGACCCGAGCAATTTTCGGGTGTGCAAACACAGCAGTATGGGAGAGCCGCGGGGCCCGTGCGGCGCACGCGCCCGCGACTGTTCCTAAAGGGGACCGTCAGGGCGGCCACCATACCAACAACCCCTTTTTTTCTCCTCTGTCCCTGCGATTTAAATATGCTAAGCGACTTTTTTCGTACATTTTTATCCTCTACTCCTTTCTGTACCCGTGCAAAGGGCGACCCTTGTTTGGTCCGTCGCGCCCACATAATTACCGAACGCCGCTAAAATACTAAGAAAAAAAAAAACGTCCCGCCGATACACCCAACAACAAAAAAAAACTTGATTCAGCAGCCGCAATGGAAACCAAGAGTAAAAAAAGCGATAGCGCAATTAAACGGATGCGATGTTTCCCCCTTTCAAATTGGGAGGAGCTGTCGTCTCTCGAGCGGAGCGTGTGCGAAAGGGGTGCATTTTACACCACCTATGTAGGCTGGTACGTAGTACGTGTAGCGACTATTTTTCGTTCTCGTTGAACTTGATTTCTCACATTTACACGTTACAGACTCATCCGACCGAGTAGGAAAAGTGTTTTGATCCTTGAGTTTCTGAATTTTCCATGTCGAGCGTGAGTGAGAGAGAGACGGTGCTATAGGGATTTCCACATGCAAGAGAGAGACGGAGACAGCGAAAGCCGTCAAATCGCAAGTAGGATGAACGCATCGTTTTTGAAGTTACGTTACCGAGGCCATTGGGACTACTAGATATTAATTTTAATATCACAATAATATTTGTTACCCTACTCGTGGCGCGTCAGGGATACCAACAGTTATTTCGGTTTGACTCAGCCAGGGCATTTGGCATAAAAAACAGGGACTTGGAAGATTAACGAGAAGAAGAGTGTCGTGCGACCCGTGAAACCGCGGCTTTGCTGCTAAATTGGGGAGGGAAAGTGAAGGCGAAAGAAAAAAAAAAAATGAACGCAGAGAGGAACGAAGCTCAGGGTGGCTTGGATATCGCAATTAAACAGCCGCGGCCTACAAATTGGGGGTTGAATTTTTTAAGTCGTCGACGAGGGGTGCACAACGCGGCTGGGTTAGCCGGGGGTGCCCGCGGGACAGAAAAAAAATCCATAGGGGTCTCTTTGCTTGGAAAAAAGGGACTGGCTGGTTTACGAGGGGTTGGAGGGGGGCGGTGAGGGGGAGGGGGGAGGGGGGGGTTGACGAGACCAGGGACAGAAAACGCCGAGAGAATCGAGAGAGGGGTGGCTCGTGCTAAAGGCAAAACAAAAGCTAGCGACATTCCACACGCCTCGGAAAACATGGCGGCCCCGTACAAACTGTAGGAGAAGTAGTTGTTCGGGCTGATGCTGGGGCAGGGAGGGGTTGGAATTAAAGTCGGTGCTGGAAGCGATCCCGGCGCAGGGGAGGACGTCGCTCCTCTTAGAGAATCTAAAATAAGCCCTTATGCAAAAGACGAGGAGGGATCTTGGTCATTGTCCTTGGGCGCAGCTACTGCGTCTCAGGTACCAACCCTCTAAATAACATTACATCGGAATAGCAAACGCAGGTAGCATCCCCCCTGGTAATGGAAGCCACGCGAGCACCATGGGATATTTTAATGCGCTGCTATTGCTGTAGCGTGACGAAAACTTGGCTGCGGGACAACCCGAGAACTCTATTTGGGTGAGTTAAAATTTATTAAGGGAACGAGTCTCCAAATGAAAGTGTCATAATTAATAATTTACAAGACTAGTCGACTGCATTTATAATGGGGAAAAAATCCATAGAGAGCGACCGCGCCCATAATATATAATAGACGCACTCCCCTTCTTCGTCTTCTTCCTCTCCTCTTCTTCTTCTTCTGCCACTCCTCCCTCTCTTTAACCTTTCTTCTCATTTCATTTTCTTCCATACACTTCCCTCCCCTACTGTGCCACCTGGCCTGAGTTCCTGCTTCTTCGATGCTCTTCAGCTTCCTCCTTTTCTCTGTCCTACTTCATCTCCACCACCCACCTTCATCGCCACCGCCTTCGTTTCAACCTCCCCCGGTGCGCTCGACCTCCATATACTTTCAATCAATATTTAAAGAATTGCGCCTTAATAACCGTCCTGGCGTCGGGTAATGTCGGGGTTTCCTCTTTTGAGACACCTTCGGACTACTGTGGGAAGGTTCATCAACTTCTAGGCTCTTTGGAACGAATGGACCATCTGTCGGTAAGCGTGCTACCTGTCTTATCGTTTTCTACAACCTTTTTCGACAGTAGCTAATGATCCAACCATTTTTCGTAGTCGGCGCTTACACCTCAGGCATACCGACTGAGCGCAAACAGTCGATCGATGGTAATACGCATTTACAGGAAATTAAATGGCGTTTTTGATTAGAAGTTAACCGTTGGGAAGTTAGGTACAAAAGATACAGATTTCAATTTTTCAATGTCTAAGAAATATTCACTAAAACAGAAAAATATTTTTTTTTTATTACTGTTCCAAATAACCAAGCATATCTTCATACGCTTCTCTTCCTGAATTAATTGCTCTCGATTTCCTCCATATTGCTTCGCGATTATTTTTTATATCTTTAAAACATCTTTAACGGGGTTCGCATTATCGACGGAGACGATGATCAGAAAATCCTACTCCCGAACTCGCCGCTATAATTTAGCGCCATGATTTTGGTATCGTCTAAAACCAGAGATGAGCAGGGAGATGCACAACGCTCCGATATTAGGCGACACCAAAATCATGGCGCTAAATCGTAGCGGCAAGTCTGGAAGCAGGATTTTCTGATCATCGTCTCCGTCGATAATGCGAATCCCGTCGTAGCCGAGCTAAACGTGAACACGAACGTATAGATTGGTGGGTAGAGGTTCTCCGCTACCACTCCGCTGGTTCCCAAAGCAACCCTTAGAACGAGACCGGGAACTATAGAACTTCTCAAGAACTATTGAAAAAACCAATCGTTGAAACATTTTTGAGACATTCTTAAGAAAGTGTTTTTATATACATTTATTTTTTAAATAGTACTAAGTATTATTGGATCTTGATTTACCTTCAAAATTTATTCAAAATATAAAATTGAGGCTAAGTCAAAATCTCGCAGAATATACGGAGTAGAAAGAAATTGAACTGAGATTGTAGAATATCGAAAATAAATTACATTCAAATCGAAATATTAATAAATTAAGTCTTTGGAACATTAAAATAATTAATTAAATCAATAAAAGAAAATATTAACGCTTAGACATCGGAATTTCTAGCCAAGCATATTTAGAAGTACTGGAAGTCGCCTAAAATTCTGTGCGCGCCAATTCGTCCCGTAGGGCTCGAACAGTGGGAGGAGCCGGGGAGTGGGGGAACCGGCGAAGGCAGCGCCCGGCCCTGCAGCGCTCATTCTTCCTCGAGCCGGTCTCCTATACTGGTCTCTTGGAATCAACTCCTCTTATCCATTTTCAATCTTCCCTTTTTATACTTATTGCTTCTTTACTTCCTTATCTCTTTAACTTTCGGTCTTTACTTCCTTATTTCTTTATCTTTCGATCTCTATTCTCTTATTTATCTCTTTCCGTATTTAATCTCTGTCTTTATACCCTCTATTACTTACTTTTCTACTTCTTGACTTTCTTATTTCTATTCTTTCTTCTGTCTTCTCGTTTCACTCTGTTCCCTCTCACTTTCCATTGTGCTTGTTTTACATTTCTATTCCTTTAGTCGGGTCGAGCATATTTAGTCGAGTAGTCATATAAGAGTAGTCACCCTGTTAGATTAGCTACACGTATAGACCATGG
>JARQSV010000367.1:670871-704476 GCA_030142285.1 Calameuta idolon
CTCGTTCTTGTTTGCGTCTGCTAAACTTTCTTGATCTTTATTCGGCTTTACCTTGCTTTATCCTGCTGGAAATTTACCTCGTGACTCTTTCTCTTGAACAGTGCAATGACTCTGGAGGTACGTGTCGCAAGTGCACTTTAGACAAATACACGTGTCTGGTGCATCAGGTGGCTCTGTGTGGGAAAGCCTTAATTCATTGTTCGCTCTGAACTTTGCTTTTTCAATTAACCCTGTTACAAAGTTATTGTCACGATATGGAGAACTGTAGATACGATAGTACTCAACTGTCAATTATATCTGTAATCGATTGAACAACAGACTGGTAAATATTTTCTATAATATCTATGTCGAATACGTAGGACGTGACTCGTTCCTGTTATTCCCCAGGGCAAACTTCTGTTCTTAACGGATAGAGAAAATTCAGTGGATTTGTGCTGCTGTAAAGGGCGGAGAACCGAATCGTTTAACTGAGATCAGATTAATAGTCCTTCGGCCGAGTCGTAATTCGAGACGGGACGTGCTTCTTTGTTGGAAACAGTATTGCGTCCTGTAGAAGCGAACCTACTACGATTACTTGCGCGTCGTAACGACACACTGTCCTCGTGCTACGTACAATTCGTACGAAGCCTCTATTTGTCACTCGGAGTCAACTTTTATTGGACGAAGCTAATAATATTCTGCTCGCGTCTTATTCGACTCGACTGTTAACGAACCAAAGTTCTGTATACTTTAAGCATTCTTCCAGTCGATATATTCTTTATATCTTGCGGGATCTACCTTGCCGACACATGTTATACTACGCTGCTAAATACCGTCTGTCGGTAACTCGCGTTTTCTCTCGTAGATAAATTCTCGGAATCACAATATTTAAAAATGGGACTTACCATCAGTCCCATGAATAGTAAAACCCTCGTTGATGAAAAATATAATCGTAGTAACGAATACATCCGTCAGATGACGCACAGAACATAATTATGTAAGAATGACAATATTTTTGAAAAATACAACGCCTCGCCACATTAAAGAACTCCGACGCAGCGCTTATTGACTGGTTGCGCCTTATGATAATAAAATCGTCGCAATTTCCAAGAATATCTGAATATAATTACTCGGACAATTCAAGGACTCTTCGGTAGAATCTCCTTTGTATTCGACATATCGGACGGCGCCAGTAAATTGATGTACGGAGGACAGTCCTCTGCATCCGTCAGAGACGGCGCGCGTGTTTGCACACGTGTCCCGCGACGCCGAAGTAAAGTCACTAATTACCCGACGCCAATTGTACACACGTCGGCGCGTTGCATGAGATTGAGTAAGTCCCTCCCTCTCGCCCCGCGAGCCCCCCCATTATCGCAAGTGGTCGTACGCCACTCATTTCGTCTCCTGTATCATTTAGCCACTCCGAGCAGGCGTCGCACGTAAGCATTAATGGGGCCAGGTGATACCCGCATGAGGATATCCTAGAGAAAAATCCTACCCCAAAGGGAACCATCCTATCCGCCTAACGACGACGCGGTTAAAATTAACGTTTTTCAGCAGTCGTGATCGTCGACGTCGATTGGACGTCGATTGGACATTGGAGGTGCGCATGCGCACCCATCAGACACGCATAGGTGAATAAGCGAGCGACAAAGCGACTCTCGCATCTGCGTAAAAAGACGAATTTATGGGAAAGCTCGTTCCGCGGTGTTTGAGAAAACTTTGGGGCGAGGGCTTGTAAAATCGAAAGGAGAAAAATAAGAGCAGCAGCTCGTGAAAGATTTTGGGGTGACGCCCAGATTGAACCCGAGGAGGTCGCAGCTTGCCGGAAAAAAAAAAAATCGAAAGGTCGCGTCCCGACCGACCGACCTGCGTGCGGACGTTTTACACGGATTAGCTAATCCCATATGGTGGAATAAATAAAGCCAATATTCAGCCCGCAGCTGAATTCAGCCCCGTCCCATCCCCCCCAGCCTCTCGTCACCCGGTAGATCCCTATTTCCTGCTCGATGGGAGGCTAGACCGCCGTTTGACAAATTTCTGTGATCGATCTGGATCATTTTCCTCCCTTCGTTCTACTTCTGCTTTACCTTTCATCCCCATACAGGCCACGAAATCTCGTTTCATTCCCCTGAACTAAATAATACATTATAGTTTTACGAGTATACGTAGCGAGTATGGATGACCGAAGATTTTCCTCGGAAATTACCTATCGGTATCACTGTCTAAATTTCCCTTCGTCCTTATCACAGCATCCACGGACGACATCCCGAGCCAGTCCGGAAGTCCTCGAAATTTTGCAAAAACTTACCTCGGTAATAATAAAATATATTTATCGGCCACCCAGTATACACCAGAGTACAAAACCATAGGAATATTGAACTGAAATTCCTGTAGCAGTTAATTTCCTAAAGAGAATTCAGTCGATGTACGAACCCTTATAGGCATGGTGGCAAATTAATTTCACGATTCTACGAGGCAGCACCCTTTAAAGTCGATGAATATTTATTCAGCCGGGAAGAATTTTTCCGCGTACAGGACGCGCCTATACCCCTTGCAACCCCCATGCGTCACGGTCCACTCGTAACAGAAAAAAGGGGTGCGAGGGAACGGGAAAAAGAGGATCATCCAGAAAACATATAGGGTGGCACAAGCGTCAGGCAACATCGGTAAGGCCAAAATTTTTCCATCCTGTAAAGGAAGATCGCGAATACGCAGCTGTCGGCGCCGAGCACCTGCCTTGTACGATCAATCCTCCTCGTGTAAATACGGACTGTGCAAGTCCGTGTGTTCCTTTACCACAAGTCCCAGCACCTTGTACGTCCTATACATAATACAGGTAATACAGGGTCATTCGGCTGAAACGCTGCCAGTCAGATTTGACAGCTGTCGACGTTGAGGAATAAGGAAGTGAAGATGCGGGGAGGAAAAAAAATCATATTTTTCTTTACTTACCGTCGATAACGAAGTAACGACAGAGAGGAGCATGGGAAGTGCGGAATCCACCCTCTTTCTCGGCCGATGGAAACGGGGGGACGGACCAGAGGGGTGGTCCCCGTTCATTAGTATTCTTCCTACGATGACTTTTCTCCCCATCCTTTATTATACAACTACGTGACACACATTATGCATCCCTTCGTTCTTACCAAAAAATTGAACCACCACTATACCGGGTGTTAGGGTTCAGGGGGGGACTCTTTGTCCTGTTTCCTTTTTGACTTTCTCTCTGTCGGGGGACCATGTGCTGGTGTGGTTAGCGATAGTAGGCTGACAAGGTTACTGAGTAAATATCTTGAATAAATAATACTGGGAGGCTGGTCCGATGCAGGGTAGTAGGTAATCGAGCCTAGAAATAGAAAAATTGTACCGATGCAGTCAAGTGGGTACTGGGGACCCTGGGAGAATCTAGGGAGAAAAGGGTGGCAATAAACCCGTGAGGGTCTCTTTACGAGAAACCCTCGTGCTGGAGGTTCGTCGGACGAATTCGACTTTAGCATTCGAAACTTCCTGCTGGTCGCACGAGGACGGAGCCCGTCCTGTCAGCAGTGAACTTTCGGGCCACCCCGTGGATTCTCGAGGACCACTCAAAATCCCATTGGCACGAGTCCTTCGGGTCCGGTGTCTGCTTGCCGCAGACGATATTGGATCGATTTGCATTTTCACGATTGCGACGCCAACGTGAACTCGAACGATCGTCTTTACTTATGAACCGCAAGGTAAGATGCTGCGAGGCGGAAGCTATCGGCAGATCTCCTGTGCCTTCGCGAATCTGGGAGATGAGTCGTCGGGCTGAGCCGAGGGAGACTGTCGAACGTACGAGGGAAATTCGTTTTGCTGATAACGCTTGTGGTATATTGCGAGCAGACAAGGCAGATGTAATTTCTATGGGAGCGAACCGAAGGGTTAACCGAAGAGTATAGAATCGATCGAGTATAGAATTGACTCAGGTACCTTTTTCGTGTCGTTGGCCATTATTAAGCCGGAACGGGAAGAGGATCTTGACGATCCGATCTCTCGGAAAAATGTTCGGAGCCGCATTCGGCGCCCGTGTAAAAATGCTTAAAGGTTGTTACTCGATGTTGTGAAACGAGTTTAAAGGTAGGCTGCCGCGGATAGGGCGCATCTGCCCCGAGATTGCAGGCCGCTGCGGTGCCGCTACGAAATAAAAGTAAAAGGTAGAGGAGAGAGAGAGAGAGAGAGAGGGGAGCAGAAATAAAAAGTCCAAAGAAAAATAAAAGACGAGAGACACCTCGAAAGCATTACCAGCTGGCACGCGTCTTCGTCCACATTATCATTAAGAAGGATCATCGCGAAGAATCCTCGAGAGGATTTTCGTTTTATTACCCCGAGGCACCTGCTCCTCGATTGTTCCGTAGGGCCCCCGACGCCGGCTGAGAAGGCCCCGTTTTCACATTAGGGACCCTAGCACTCGGACGATTTTCTTCAGCGTCGAAGCGCAAGCTGGAGTCCCGTCGATTGACGTCCGTCGTGGCGCGTCGTAATATCTAGGTCCCACGAGAGCGGCCAGTGAGGCCCCCTTCTGAAAAGATGTAAATTTTCAAAAGACCTCATTAGTAGCGTTTATACACGACACATTTTCAGAGGGTCTGAACGATATTGTTTACTTAGTTTTTCTAGCCGGCCGTTTCACACTTCTCTCGCTCCAAATCCTACTAACTATCTTCGGAACCTAAAACGGGCCCCCCCGATATCCTTCGTCCCTATGAATATCTAATGCACCGACGCTACGGCCTCCTTCCTTTCTTACCCAAATTTCCAAGCATTCGTCACGAGTCCGAGGAGGTGTCCCGGATAAACCTGCGAGCGCGTCACGAGACTAACCAGCCCCCTTTGGGCCTTACGTAATACGTAATTAGCGTGGCCTTGGTATTTTTCACGAGCAGGTGGGAGCGGGGCCCTACCGTACCGAGTCCACCCTTCCTTTCTCCGGAAGATAGATGGGTGGGAAAGGTGGCTTGGAACGAAGAATAAGGAGACGAAGACAAAGTGGAGGAACGGGGACGGGACCGGAGAAGAATCGGCGGTCTAAGGCCCAATTTTGAAAGGAGCCTCGGGTGGCGCGTGCTCAAAGAAATTTCGAAATTCAACGTGGCTCACCGCACGTCGTTTGATTCTCCATTGTTGCCCACTCGATTCCAAGCAACGGGGCCCTAGTCTTTCTCTCGAAATTAGACTTCGTGCTTTGGGCCCTTAGGTTCTACGCAGCTCTACCTGCCCTTCGAGAATTATCCTCACGAAACGCCAATCACGTAGGTCGCAATGGCATCTGTTTTAATAATTGTCCAAGTCTGGAAATAATTCACAATCACGTAATGGCTTCGCAGAAATAGATACATTTTATGGAATCTCCTTTTCATCTGCATCGTTCGGCACGTGATCTGGCACAGCTACGTACATAACCTCTATGGGTAATTATCCAAGTCCGGTGACTCTCATGCATCACGCAAGAGACGTAACAGTGCCCGTTATGTGTTTCCAGCGGAAACGCTGCGTCGCACGTTGAGCCGCGACGAAAATTCAGATACGTTTTCGATTTTGAAAAATTTTCGAATCCTGTACTCGTAGGTTTCGTTGGTGCAGAAAAGAAAAAAAAGATTCTCGATAAGCCATTTTCGGCTGGAGTTGTCAAAGACAAGATCACACCCTGTAGATAAAGAAGTGGGATGGCGACCCAATTATGAAGTACCGTGACAGCTGACGAGGGATTCTCCTTCTCAGTTTCCATTTTCTCCGGCGCGCTAAGGCCCAACCTCCGTTGCATGTGCACTCGGGGCTTCACCTATTTTTAGTCGTGGAAAAGTTTCGAGGGACAAAAACACCAAAGGGCCAGACAAAAATCGACCAAGTTTCTTGAACGGGGCCAGATAAAAGATAAAAGGCCCAAAGGTCCCCAGCAGGATCGTGGAAAAGGCCTGTCGAAGCACCAAGGAAAGTGCCCGCTTGTTATTCCGATCTGAGAAAAGTCCTCGAGCCGCGACGTGGACGAACGATAATTGGATTCGATTAGCGAGACACTCGAGTCCTTTTGAGTAATTAACTAATTGCCTGACGCGGCCGAGACGTTCGAAAGTAAAATTTGAGAAACGAGTCGAAGATATTTCGAGACTTTTCTACTATCTCCTTTCTCCCACGTTCTTTCTTTCATAACAATTTCGTGAGCAATAACCGATAAATAATCTTGACGTTTCAGAGTAATTAAAAGGAATGGAAACGTCTGGCAGTGACGCAAACATGGAAATTATCATAATTTTAATTGATGAGTCATGCCCACTGATACACGCAGGGGCACGAGGTATCGCGAGAAGACACGGACTCACGGAGAGAAGATCCCTCGTTACCAGAAAATAGAAAAAGAAAGGGAAAAAAAAAGAAGAAGAAACTAAAGAAAATACAGTAAAAATACGAACGTCGAAGTTCAACGTCCTAGAATAATTAGAGAGACCCCACTTGGACGCGCGACGCACGCGTTCTTCTTTTTCGCTTCTCTACTCGTCGTAGGTCGAAGACGCATTCAAAATTAAGAAGGAGACTGGTGGCGTCGCGACGCTCTCAGATCGTACGAAGCGTCCGAAAGTGGCTGGCGAAGATTAGCGGGTGGGCCTGTTGGCTCGTGAAGGTCAATTTCCCGAAGGCATCTTATTGTTGGAACGACAAAGCTTGTCAATGTGGTGAACCCAAAAGTCCTCGTAGGTCGTATAGGTCTAGCGGGGGCCCTGAATTTCATTTAAAAACTGAATAATGGAACACACGGCTCGGTTAAAACGCATTAGAGTCTCTACATAAGGTCGACAATGGTCCGGAGTACCAAGAATGGTACAATAATTTGTGACCGTAGGAAAACGTCAAAAGTCATTCGAGTATGTCTATTCCTATTTTTTCTTCTCTTTCTATCAATTTCAGGGCCACTTTCTCTCCTGGTATTAGACGCCCCTTGTCGGCGGCGTCCCGACGCTTCGGTATCCCCGCTGACAAATCTCGTAGCTTACGAGAAAAAAGAAGCCGAGAAAAACTTGGAAAATTAGGAAAGTTTCGGACTGACATTTGCTCCCCATATGCACCCTTGATCCTCAAAATGAGAATTCCCCCCTTGTTATTGTTTCATTTTCACTCTTTTTCTCGTCAATGAGAACCCTTTATCTCAAGATCTCGATCCACTGATCAGCCGTCTAATTAATGGGTAACCAGCGAAGGGATCAAAGAGAAAATCCAATAAGGAATAGGAGAACATTTGTTCCCAAGCATCTGTAGAGTCTCTGGCAGGTCAAAAAGGTCAGAGCGCAACACACTGTACATCGCACCTCAGAACTGGCGCAACGTGGCGCAACGTGGCGCAACGTGGCGCAACATGGCGCAATACCGACGGAACCATGACCTAGCGCAACGCGATCGTCCGTCACGGATCGATGTGGCTACTCAAAGTGCCCATAGACAAACTGGGAAAGTTGCTGCGAATTGAGCAATCGATCGTAACGTCAAATGACCCGACCCCCCCCCCCCCCTCCGCCCTCCTTAACGTTTGCCATAAACAAAGCCTAAGCACTGGGGAAGCAAATCAATGCTTGTCTCTCTCCCTCCCTCCCTCTCTATAAAAAAGCTATCTCTTGTTCAGCAACCATAGTGCCGTCATGTGATCTGATCAAATCAGCAACACAGTGACGGAAAGACAAGTACGATTTTCGTGGTCAAGAAGTAAAGTTCACAGACTGCAAATGAAAGGGAGGCAAAACAGGTGACGGAGGTGACGGAGGTGACGGAGGTGACGGAGGTGGCTGCTCTTACGGCTGGCATCCGCGTAACGAGATTGTCGACGTCCCCGGGGGCATTACCCCTTTCGTTATCCCTATCGCCGGGTAAACTTTCCCCGTTCGATTCGTACAACGGCGCATAATGGGATTCGCGGCGGTCGCCGACTGCAGCTTCGTGAACGCCGGAACGGATCGACGGGAACCTGCTGCGGAGTCCCGTGACAGAAATGCATACACGTGCAGTTCGATTAGCAAGAAAAAGTAGGTGGGGGGAGGGGAGGGGGGTGGGGGCAAAGAGAGGGTAAACGATTTCTTTGTTAAAAGATCGCTGAACTTTGGTACTCGAGCGATGCTGCGTAAGATAGCGCAATGCGACCTAGCTCAACGTGACCTTCGTGCCAGGGGGTATGGCTGTTGAGAGAATGCCAGGATGAAACAAGGGGTAACCTCCACGGTGAGCATCTCCTGGGATAAAGGTATGGGGATGTCTGTCTCCATGGTGATCCCATCGAGCGGTTTCGGTCAGGAACACGCCCAGGGAGAACGGCCTCGAGAAGACTCACCCTGACCCGTCTCGACGATGCGGGACCACCTTCCCCAGGATTCCCGATGATCCTCCCTGGGGTCGGAAGCAGGAGTCTCGGTATAAGCCAAAGGGAGATACCGAAGAGACCGCCGAAGGGAGCCAGAAGAGAAACGAGTCGTGATTAAACGAGAGGATCTCTGCCGCTGACGCTCGATAAGGAGGGAATCTTCTATTTGACAAAATAATAATCAAATACCGTTTACGACGATCCAATTAAATTGGCCTGTGCCTCCTCCGATCGAACGTCCTATGTCTTCCTTGAAACTGCTCGAGACAAAAAGCATAAGATAATGAGAAATTTGCAATCCGACACTACCTGGCTCCGTTGCTCCTCCGGTAGGCAGGAATCCCATTGCTCGCGTGAGTCCGAGTTCTGTAAGCGGCGGGAGGGGAGGGGCGTAAGGGGTGTAAGCGGGCACTTTAAGTTAAAGGGTAGGGATCGGAAGATCCCGAGGCACGTGGTGCGCACCTGTCGTCTCGTTTTCAGAGTAGAGAAAGCAGCGACGCTGCGAGACACGACTCGGCCCGAAGTGGGGTTGTTCTCGAGGAGAAAGAAATTGAAGAGGACCTGAGGGAGGAAAGGGGGAAGAAGATACACAAGTGGCGCTAGGGAAGGATTAGATTTAGAAACGTCATTCCGACGTCTTGGGTAGCAGACACTTAAAATATCATTCTTAAGTAGAATTTGATTATGGGAGTGTCAAGGGTCCGTTCGAAGGTCCCACGCAACTGTCGGCTCCCTGCTCGTACCTACTACTGTCAATGAACACGCCGTCCATATGGCACGCGGAAACGCGTCGGTTCGACCCTTTCGTCATTATTGGCGTATCATCATTTTTCTTTTACTTCAGTCCCTTCTGTACTTGGAACTTTGCTGATTGAAGTAACTCATGGGAAAGTTGGGTTAAAAATTGGCAAGGGGTCATTCGTTCCGGTCAGTTCGAAACAAAGGAAGTTCTGTGAGCCGAAGAAGGTAGTGTCTGTGCGCACGGTGTGAAAGTGGCCGTGAACTAGAACGGGATGTATATATGTATACGTGGTATCAAATTCCTAATAGCTAGTGGCTAGTAGGACATTTACTATGCTCAGTGAGAAAGAAAAAAAAGAGACAGAGATAATGAAGCTAAGGAAGAAGCAAGGGAGGAGAGGATAGGCAGAAGTCGCGAAAGGGGTGGGGAGGGAGGGTGAGCGAAAATTACGCTGTTGCGTTCTAGACTGACCCGTCTGCGAAAAATAAAGGAATTAAGAGGTGGAGGGCATTCTACCTGTCGACAGGAACTATAGCCAAGCGAGATGCGTAAGACGCAACATCCAGCCTCCTCTCTTAATTTAATGTGGAATCTGTCCTTTAGGATTTATCCTTCGCCAAGACGTTCGGTTTGGAGATACCACAGGATTTTATTGAATTTAGAAAGTTTGATAATAAACTCGAATAGTTTTGAGATTCCTTCGAAGATCTTGATACTTGCGTATAGTTCGAGAATGGTATAATGCATGCTGAGAAAGTTCCGTGGTCCTTTCGTTTGCCCAGGGATAAGACCGGATGCAGTTATCATGAGACGATAAGGACGATGGTGGTAGTATTATAAATTCCGAAGTAAAAAAAAAAAAGAACATGAAAATTTTAAGTATTTAACGTGTATATTCTCGCGCTTTACTACGGTCTTCCCCTCGATCTAATATTTGTTTCTCCACTCAGTTAACTCAACCACTCAATCCTGAGGGACTCTCGCTCTCTCTCTCTCGCTCCCCGTAGATGGATCCTCTGGTGTCCCGTGGGTGCAGCCTGCGGCCCCAGGTAGCCAGTGACAGATCCTTTAAGGATTTCTCTGTCGGCACCGATCGATACTACGGGAAGTGCCAACTCTTGGGAAACCACTGGACGAACAAGGAGACCAAAGAGGACCGGATTGGGCCGCGTTCGGCCGCGTTCGACCGAATTGGACCGAATTGGACCGCATTGAGCTGTGCGGCCAAGTCTAATTTCTCCCGAAAATTTTTTCGCTTCCCGTCGTTAAAAACGAAAAACCGGTACCTGCTGCCAAATGTAGCAGCAAAGGTGGTCCTACCGGTGGTGGATGCGGTCGACGACGTTGGTAGCAGTGGTCGTGGCTCGGCGTCCTCACGGCTGCTTCTCTTGGCGTATCGCACTCCTCGCGCAACAGGATTAAAGGCGTGCGCTCGTTCGAGATAAATAAAGGAGTAATGGCGCGCCGATTAAAACACGATCGAAATCAGTCGAGAGGTTCGGTAACGGGTCCACATGCCAGTCTCTTCTCTCCCACCGATATCCGTTTGGAGATCTTGAAGTAGGTCTTGAACCAGGTAGATTACACACCTATGTACTTGCCTTTAAAGAGCGAATGAGGAATCGCGAAGAAATTCGTATGATCCTTATCGGAACTTTGACGTTGAATATTTATAAAATCGTTAATTGCCCTCGCCGATAATTAAATGTCTCACCAGTCGATGATCTCGCGTCCGGTGAAAACTGTGATCGGTAACCATGGCCTTTCGTCCTGGAAGCTGGAAGCTGGATCTTTTCAAGGATATTGACCCGAGCTCTCTTGATCTGGAGCAGTTCGTGTAGGTGGTCTGTATATGCACCGTCTCAAATACCATATCAACCATCTTGGTTGTCTAGTTTCACTCAAGGTTAACTGTACATATGTATCCGAGGTAGGCGTATGCGTATCTATATCTATATATATATATACATATAGATAGATACATACCTATCGACTGGCTGTGGTATGTCGTCCATGATACGTGGTTAACCCGAGAGATTATGATATGTGGTCAAACGTGTCAGGAGAGCCGGGAGAAATGTAGTCGGCTAGACGAAAGACAATGAAATTTAAATTGCTCGTATTATGAAAGAATTATAAGGATTTTTTTTTATCGAGCATATTTCATACATACCGAAATAATATTTTCTGCCTCTTATTCGAATATAATGAAACGACTCGCGATTTACGTGCAGAGGATTGAGCCGTTTCTCGCGGCTGGCATCTCCTTTGGAGGGATTAAATGGCACGCGGTATTTCGACAAGGCCAGAAGGATGGGTTAGTTATGTGACATTGTCGAGTGGCAACTGAGAGAGGTCGGTTAGGGTGGGAATTCGGGGGTAGATATTTTTTCAAAAGTCACCCCTACTAGGCCTATGTATGTTATATCGTTATATGGGTACCAGATGCCCTCCAGCATACGCAGTCCCAGTGAATTTTTTGTTTGCATCGACCTACGCACCTTTAGGTACAATTAAACTGGCTAACCAGACGCGGTCTTGCGCCATAATAGTTACGAGGAATCGGTTATGGCGATAGGAGTACAAAATGTAGCACGATTCGAGGATCGATGCATGAGATATATGGTATAGAGGGGGGGAGGCAAAGAAGACGACTCGAATAACTGGAGAAACCTAGAAAAGGCGCGATCGCGCTTTGCGGGTTTCAAAGGAACTGGCCGATTTCGAAGAAAGGGCTGGAGGGCAGGGGGATTCGAAAATACTGACGGTGAAGTTGGCACAGTCGGACTGTGTATTCAGGTGTCGGTCTAGAAGTTGTTTAACAACGTCCATGGACAAAAGGCACTGCGCCCGAAGGTGCTAAACTCCAAAGCCAGAAATTCTTAAGGGTCTCGAAAGGACCTCCTCCTGGCCTTTCCACTGCTGCGCTTTATAAGCCTTTTAGGCTTCCGGCAGTCGGACTAGACGAAAAATTCCAGGTGGACGAGGAGAATTTAACCAAGGCCAAAGAAACGAGGAATCTGTGGAGTGTTTCATTAATGCAGTATGATTAATTGCGACTGGACGTTCGAGCTGGTTTATTTTCGGGCATTGAAGAGAGAGCGGAGCCGTGCTGCATACGAAATGTAAAATCCGTATAAAGCTTCGTGAGGACGTTGGCGCGCGTATGGATGAGGCATAAGGAGAAAGAGTGTAAGTGGATCCTTGTAGGCACTAATACTCGATAAAAACTGGTGCGAGTATATATAAAGGATCACCACGCAGTGCGTGTATCTACAAGCTAGTAAGGAGTGTGGCGCGCGCGAGAGAGAGAGAGAGAGAGAGAGAGAGAGAGCTGGAAGAGTCCGAGGAGAGGGAGAGACTAGCCTCTTACACGCTATAGGCAATCGAGATTGGTATTACGGGAGTTAGCCGGTCGTAAGAGCCTCTGTATGCGTTGTGGCCAACGTATTTTTGCAGGATGCGGTGACCTCGTCTGCGGTGCAAAAACTCTCTCCTTTATCCTTACGGCGAACGGAGACTTCTGCTATGCCTCCTTTTATCCTTTATTCTTTATCCTTTATCCTGGGGTAGTAGGTAGCCCATCCAGCCAGCCATCCAACCAGCCAAGGAGCGACCCAGCAGTAGACCGCCTGGCAGTCCCAGGTCCCAGCGCAGGCATAATGCGCCGTTTCGAACTGGTTCTCCGCTAACTCTATCTCATTTTTTCCCATTTGCCCGAATTATCCCTCCCTCTTGGTGGGTTGCGGCCCCCCTTTTTCTCGGGCGCTGCATCCGATAAAGGAGTCTAGACCGGCACCTGTGTTGCACCCCACTAGACCGCCCCTGGAGTCCCCTTTCCCCTTCGCTCCTTTAGTCCGGATACGCAGGGATCTTGTCGCCAGTTCCCACAATTCCTTCTGCTTCGCCACCAGAAAACACCCTCAGGACACGTCCTCCCTCAAAATAATCGGAGCTTCCCACTTCTTCGAGGCTGAACCGGAAGTTTCCTCAACTTTCTTATTAAGAATCCTCCTTCCCGTTTCTGCGTCGACGAAAAGAAAAAAGAAGAAAAAGAAATTTCGTAAAGGGCCGGCACAGCCTGTAATTCGGTCCTGCGATGCCCTTGCGAATCATGTACTTTAACGAAGCGCGCGGCAGGATGCGCTCAGCATCTAGATCGAGCCCGGTTTAATTGGCTAATTAATAAAACAGCCTAATTACACTTCTTATGCGGCATCGTTTTTAGGGGCTCCGGTCGTTACCAGATCCTCAGGTTGCGCTTCGTTGGGTCGCCCTTAGATGCACCCTCGATGCATACATCGCTTTTACGCATACCCATTACCCCTCCGTGCCCCCACCCCCCACCCACCCACCCGTGTGTCCAGCCTATGGATTAGCTCCCGTTCAGATTCCACTCAAATACACTCGATGCGTCGTCCTTGTTCTCAGCTCGAATTAGCAATTAGCACGTAAGTGGACCACTTAAAGGGCCGAGTGTCCTTCTGCTATTTACAAAGGGATCCTCGAGACTTCGGAGCCTAAGGGCTACCAGAGATTCAAATAACCCGTTTAATTGACTTTATCTGACTTTAACGTTCGCAACGCTCTCTTGACTGTTACGTCAAAATAGAATCAAGCCAGAATTACGTCCTTTTAACGAGGACTCTACCAGGATACGGTTAATCAAGATATTATCCCTTGTCTCGTTATTATCCTATCACCTTATAACATTCATTATTTTTATTGCTTTTACAAGGTTTTCAGCGACGTTCGTTTCTCGGCCTCAAACTTTTGACTTTGACATTTTCCTTAAGGCGTTAACCGATCCTCGCGTTATCCAAGGAGTTTCTTTCGCCGTGGAATCGATTGAGGCTAATTCGATATTCTGCTTGACCCGCGAACATTCCTGACTGGTGCATCTGTTGAAAAGTTCCTGGCACTTAGAAAATTTTCAAGTCGATGTCACATGTGCGAACATAATCGTAGTATTATTATTATTATTATCTAATACTCCGAAATCGTAATATGCTTGACCGGGTAAACTTTGGGCTTTTGAATATTGATGAATTTTCGGGCGTCATTAACTTCGCGGTTGGCACTTTTGAAAGGTCGGTTTTTACGGGCCTCCACTCGTTATTTCACGTTTTCAGGTGTAACACGAGATAATTAACATATAAACCTTAACGAGGATATCACGAAGGCCAATTAAATTTAACGGAGGCCTCCCACCAGACCGTGTCCACTATCAAATTAGCCTGGTGCGCCTTCGAGACTTTGTCTTCGGGTTCGCCAAGCTTGACTTCCTATTCTTGCTGTGAACTTATGAATCATTGCAGCCGTCAGGATATTGGTAAGCACCGTGAATCCTTTAAGGATCCAAGTGAAGTTGCCGATTGACTTATCGTAAGGATCGATCGATCTTCCCTGGTGTTTTCGATCTGCGCGAGAATGAAGAATTGTCGAGTTAAGGAAAAGGGCAAAGGAGTCACGATGACTCAGAAAAATGTGTAATTTCGGAAATGCTCAAAACTCAATGACATCGTCGGCCGCGAATGCATGGGAAAAGGTAAAAAGTTATTACAATGTAATTTTTGGCCAGGTAAACTTTGTAACGTCTCTATTTCTCTTTTTGCCCGTAAATAGAAACTCGTCTCGAGTGGCTGTAATTCTTTTTCTTTGACGAAACCGTAAGGAGTCTTTGAACTGAAATTCTTGACTTGCCGCGTCACGTGACCTGGGTCTCACGTTGAAGGACTGCTACGGGGAAAAGCGGCAAGAAACTGTCTGCTCAATGGGCCCGAGTATTTTATGGGGCCCAATATATGAAGGAGGGTCAGTACCGTTCGAAAGTACTGCCAGATGGACAACAGCGGAATTTCAAATCCCTTCGCAGCGAGGGTCGTGCGAAGTGCAAGAAATTCTATACGTATATGCCTATAATAAAGCCATATAATATTAGCAATTGAATAAATTTTTTTTTTTTTTTTTTTGGAAAATTTCCCATTTTTCTTTGTGGAGTTAAAATTCAATTCTTGAGGTTTAATGAGACTTTCGGATTAGGAAAAGATTTATGATACCACATGTGGTCGTACACATATAAGAGAAAATGGGTTTTTGCTTAAGCCCGTATTGGGACTCTTCATTGGATCGGCTTTTAAGTGACATTTTGGGGTCGCACTTTGACGTTTTTATAGACTCAACTTTCCCCTTGCGAGGTAGAAACAATCAATCGACTTGGTTGACGCAGCCGAGGGAAACGCGAGTCCTTGAAAATTTTAATATTCCAATTTTGAGTTTCCCATGAAACGGCGGGACGAGCGAAAAAATGTCTCATCAATCTTTCCCTTATCTTTCGTCACGCTGGAACCAAATTTTGTGCACCACGAAAGATTGTCACGGGTATCGTATTTTTGAAAATACTGTTACTTCGCTAGGTTCTAGTTGAGAGGAAAATGAAAAAGGATAACGAGCTCCCAGCCCGATAGCGGAACAGACGCAAATACAAAGTTTTAACAGCGTTTATCTTCTACCACCGCTGAAACTTTTTATCTGAAGATTAACACTTGGTCGGTCGACTATCTCGTGAGATAGTTATTCGTTATCGCGAGTTTGGGCCGCGATTATCGGAAGGAAAAAGTAAATGCAAAAAGAGGGCCTCCTGGGGCCTCAGGCGTTACTATTGGCAGGGTCGCCTCGTGAGACGTAAAGTTTCCTGTAAATCTCTTAGCGCGGTGAAAAATTGGCCGTCCTGCGCGTCTCCGCCCTCAAAGATTTTCCAAAAAGATTTCCATTCGAGATAAAGCATCTCGGACTGTTACGGAGTCTCCTTGAAATTTGGCAACATAGCCCGCCCCTTTAATTCCTAGAAAGGCCTAATGCGAGATACTTTGGGACTTGGGACCCAAATCTCTGGGCCTGAGCCCTCCTTTTCTAGGTACGCCCGCACATAACGCAACCGGCAGCCTCTCTCGTGGATTTGCCTTTGCGAAAAACATCGAGCAGATTAATGGTCCTGGACGTCCCACTCTCGCCGAGTGAAGGAGCGAACAATTTAACTGAAAAATCCATTTTCTTAGCGTCGATTCATTAAAAATTTTTCTTTTTGTAAGTCCTCCAAAAAAATTGTAGTCTCTCGAAAGGTCGGACCTGAAAAAAAACCAACACCCCAAAAATAATGATTTCCCATGCAACAAAAGCGACCCCCGATTTCTCATGGTTAACTTTCACGAACCAATGCATGGTAATGACATGAAAAGCACCCTAACCCACGGAGCAACTCTTTGGGCCTGATCCAGACTGGTGAACACTCGCTGGCGACACACAGCACCCGGATGATTCTCGATTTTCCAACATAATGCATTATCTTCGAAACGTGGGGAACATTGTGAGGAACCCCACAGTGCTTCTTCCCCCACCTCGTCGACGCTATTAATGATGCAGAGTGAATCGCGGTACGGGTCCCGTAGGTACGAGGACTTGCGGACGTCGCAATGGGCACATTCCCCCCCCCCATAAAGAGTGTCGCTGAACAACCAAAAACAAATACAAGGTAAAACCCAGCGGTACTCTTGGACTGTCGGAGGACTAATCCTGGACAGTAAAAGGATTTATTGCTCAAAGTCGTTTACCGTTATCCTCCAGGTAGCACTGCTCGTGGACGAGTCCACTCCAGGAGGACTGGTGCCGAAGGTCGGCTACCTGCGACATTGTCGTCCTCTTCGTCGAGTCGCTGGACTCGCTGGACTACCGACTGCTCGAGGTACGACGGGGAATCCGTTGACCTTGCGGTCATCCGTGGAGTCGGTTATTCACACCCAGCCGAGTGTGCGCACACTTGCTCCTAGGCCAAGTCGAAATTCGCAGACGCCGTCCGACCGTCCGACCGTCCGACACCCACTCTGCGTTCATATATACATGGTCTAGCCCGCCTTGCTATGGCACAGAAGGTGCCGAAGCGCGTTGCTGCCTACGGCCAGGACTTCCGCTGCACCTTGTAAACTCGTATGTCAGGTAGGGGACAGAATTTGGTAGGCTATTTGAATTTCGCGAGACTTTGAATTTGACTAGTGAATCAAATTACCAGGACTTTTGTATTCACCTGGTCCTTTTGAATGATGGATTTCTCGAAGAGGACGATTAGTAGTATGGACGTTACGGCGCTACTGAATTGTAAATGATTTGCGTCCTCGGCATCCACCTTGCATGGACGCTCTTCTTCTTTCTTATGATTTCCCTTGTATCTTTCAGCCAGGAACGAGTCTTCCGGCGAAGCCAGAGACTCGCGACTCGTGAATGCCGAGTCTGCATTTAGAATTCGAGAAACGTTTCACTGACCACTTCCTTGACAAAGGATCGAGACGTCCCGAAGCTGAGACGGGTGGGTGAATCTTATGACTTATAACGCTGCGTCTACTGAGGTTTACTTGGGTTTTGTCATTAGTTGTAGCAAACTGTCACAGGAGAAAAATATGAAAATATTGATCTGATCACAACTCTGTTCTTATTGTTCTATTGAAGAAAACTGAGATCCTCAGGAAAAAGAAAAAAAGTGAAGAACCAATGGACATAGATCCTGAGGGATCAGCCTTCCGGATGATCCTTCCTAGACAAGCTTTCATTTTTTTTTTTTTTTTTCTTTTCCATGAAATAGGTAATCCTACGTTTGCATAGAAAACCGATTGCGAAAAGATACTCCTTACCTGATCCTTACGACTCCCCTTGATCGCAGACCGTGAGAACTGGATCATTTATCGAAATACTACACTCTGACCGCATGCTGATTTCTTACGATCCCATGTTCGTATTAAGTAGTTGGGTAGAGCAATTTTCCTTTTTTTTTTTTTAATCACATATCAGTTTCTCCCTTAATATCATCTCCCGTCATTGAGAAGTACCGAAAGATTTTGTAAAAAAAAAAAAAAAGTTATTGAACACTTAAAATATTCCGTTCCTCTAATTTCAAGTGCCACATTTTCCCCAGAAAACTTGTTTTTCTTGACACAAGTTGATTAAGACAGTCTACGAATATCAATATATATGTATATATAATTTAGCAAGAGATTGCGAAAAGCTTCCATTCATTTTATTACACAGTCGCGAATTCCCTTGAAAAGCAATATTCCTTAAAATGTCTTCGCTTATACCAAAAGGGCCGGGCGGTTAAGTAGTAGCACGAAAGTGGATCAATTTTCAAAGCTATCGCATTTCTGCACTGGACTTCCTTCTCTCGTCCTCTTTCCTTTTTGTCCCTTTATCTATCATCTTTTATTCCTTCTACTCCGCCCCCTGCTCTTCGTTCGGGACGCACAATGGGGGCGGAGGGATGGAGGATCTGCACCCGTTAAGGATCAGCCAAGTGTGATCTGTCACGGATGATCTGTCTCTGCCCATTATGTGTATCCTTTCCTATTCTAAATTGTCACAACATATTCTCAAAATCACACGGTTTCGCATGTCCTGTCCATGATAGTACTGGAGCCAACCACGCCCCAGGATACGTGACCCTGATCCTCAATTTCCCTGGAACTTTTCACGAGGCACCGCTCCAGGACCTTAGGTCCCCCCCCCCCCCTCTTGCCGCGAGGCACCTTTTCCTTTCTAAAAGATTTCCGCCCCGTCATCGCCCCGCTTAAAAATCCTTTATAAAAATCCTCCAACCGTAGTCATGCTGGATCCTCGTATAAATTAAAACTCCTTCGGAATTCTTATTTTGTCTGCGAGAAAAGTATCTGGCAGGATACGTAACGGGGATCCTTAGGCAGCTTCGCGTAGCCACCTATTGTGGGATCCTGTATGCGCGATGCGCAGCCCCCATTACAGTTCATTCGGTCGCACTGCGCGAGCCCAGCTACAATAAAGACGCGTACTCGCAGTAATTCTGGTACATTCGTCAACCTACATTATCAGGTTGTTTCAAAGTGCATAGAGTTTCCGCAAGCGTCTCACGCTTCCAGGAATATCCATCTGCTTTGCATATTTCAAGAAATTCTCGCGCGCCTGGAATCCCCACTTCGAACGTGCCATATAATACCATAGCACCTAAGTACGAAGCACCGAGACGCCAGGAGAGTGAGTTCATGCTGGCCGCCGCGACGCGGGAGCCTCCGACTCTCCCTACTCACTGGCAGCGCCGCATATCGTGGCGCGGCGCTGCTGCGCCGGCGAAAAGTAGTTCGAGTGCCGTCGATGTTTCTGCAGAAATCTCTAGAAGTACGCCACGACAACAGCTTTGCCTCTGTCGGAGTGTCCGATTACTCTCTCGGAGAAGAAATTTCGTGCTGGTTCGCATTGAAAAGACGTATATTTCGCGAAAAATCCGACATTATGGAACAGTGTCTGGCGGGCGCGGCATCGTCGGTGGATCCTCACGCGGTCGTCCCAGGAACGTAACGCTGGAGACGTCGCCCTGCGCATTGAGGAATAATTAATACAATTATTTTCTAATCGCACCCGTTATCATTTTTATCTGCGTTCAATTTTCGTGAACTGTCTAAAGAATCTATCGCAATTCTTTAATGTTGACAAAGGATTTTTCAGGAAGCCCGATTATACTCTATGATCTCTAGCCCGCGATGACACCATAAACTTTATGGAAAAAAAAACTGGTGGAAAAAATGAAGTTTTCAATTCTTCCGTCCGCGTCGATTCTGGAATCTAAGAATGACGTAACGTATGTCGCTATCAGAGTGACTATAAACATGCATGGCATTTGTGTAACTGAATATGTCAAGGGCCGGTGCGTTCAGTCCTATCGGTAACCTATCATTAATTTCCTAACGGCGCGTGTAGAAGCAGCTAATAATCATCTCAAGCAACCTCCTTAAGTTTCCATAAAATTTTCGACCCGTGTCAGAGGATCCTAAAATTCTCACATCTCGCTTCAGTTTTACGAATCTGAACCCATATAAAAAATACCGGCAAGAGAGAATCATCATTGTACAATCACACCTGATAATACATAATCCATATCGCAAAGCCAACCGATATCAAATGTAAAAATTTAATTGTTACAAGGTAACCATTTTTTTTGTCCCCCCTCCCCACGTGCGCATGTGTACTCACGTGTACAAATTACTTTTAAACGTTCTCCACAAACAGTTACGTCTGATAAGAGAGTATCTGGTCAAAAAAAAAAAAGACCGAAACGAATAAATATCCTCACCTGCATCGCCACAGTGGAATCGTCGTCTCGAGTAAAAGTGGCCAAGTTGGCAGGTCTCATAGCCCCGGGGCCCCCTAGCCAGCGCAGCGAGGCACGGCCCTGGCGCCGGGTCGCAGAGCAGTGTGGTGAGCAGTGGATATGGCCATGGAGGATAGTAACGCTGGCAGGAGCGTTCAGTTGCCTATAACCGGCCAGAAGGAGAGAACGACTTGTAGCCGGTCGCGCGCGCGCCAGCACCAACCACCGCCTATACTTCTGTAAAAGCCATTCAATCGCGCACCTATAATGCACTTCTTCAGTCTGGCCGATCTCAGCTACGGTTTTGTATTGTTCGGTAACCTTAAAGAGACTCTCCTTGAGTTGTGCTGGTGTCCTAAAGGCAGTACCGGTAGTGCCTCCAAGTAGTCCGGTAGTAGCCGCGTTATAAGCGAACGCGCGCGCGCGCGCTCACCCCTTGACACTTTTACTTCGCATATTGCGAATATATTTTTGCATTGAGGAATACAATTTTTCAATCGTAACTACATTACGAGGAAATAATACTTTTCAAGGCGGCCTTGACCGGCGACGGTCGCGGGACGAATAATTTTCGTAAATTTTGTTCTTTTTAATATTCCGGGGGTATACTCTCGTGCAACTCTCTAAGTCACGTATAATATCTGTACGCGGCGAAAAAACGTGTGATCTTCAGTGATCTGTTATTTCTTGGATTACATTTACCAGCAGCAGGTTTGTAAATTATTGTTAAATTGTATATTTTCTTTTTTTTTTTTTATCCTCCGGCGATCTCAGTTTAACGACATAAATCGTAGGTTTATTTGGAACCAGGTCATTTTTAGACTTACTCGACTTTGATATCCTCTATATTGGCAAGTCATACTGCTCGCGACTACTTTTGCCAACTTTCTTTTTCATTGGAACTCTTTTTTTTCTTTCTCCTTCTCTTTCCGACTCGTACCCGATCCCATCGACAGGATAATTTGCACGGCATACGGTGAACGTGTGTGCCGGCGTACCGTTAAAGTTGCGTCATGTGATTTGCGGGGGCAGCTGTAAAATTTGGTGCAGGGAGACTCGTTCGATCGCGCTAACTTCGAAAGGTCGGAACGAAAGTGGTTCATTTTTATTTTCTATCTTTCTCTGTACACGACCGGTTCGAGAATTTGGATCAGTGGCCGCGTACGTGCATTCTCGCAGCTTTATTCTCATACATCAAAAGCAGTCTAATCTATAAATAAAATCGTGGCGACGATTGTCGCGGAATTTGAACCAGTGCGTGATTCATCCCCGCGGTTTAACTGATAAATCGAAATCTTCCAAAAAAATTATGTGCTCTACATATCGAGCCTATTGTACCTATAAATATATGCATAAACATGTACATACACGTCAGGATACACTTTCACAAATGCGTGACCACGTATCGAGGACTCCGTATCCCTTTCACGATCATTTACCAAAGTCTACCCTGACCTATCGTAGCCATTATAATTAAAAAAGAGATTAAGGAGAAAGCAAAAGAAAGGGACAAGCCTATCCTCCGTTACACAATATGCATCCTGTGCTCTCGATGTTCCAGTTTTAAAGGCATTCTAAGGCGCATCGCTTCCTGACAACAGATACGCGATCCTTGACGACGCGACAGGAGACCAGAAAATAGTAATTTCGTTCTTTGACAATATTATTGGCCATTTCGTAGGTGATTTATTGTCAGACGTATATTCGGGTGGCCTCGCACACTGTATTTCATGCACAAGTCCGTTACTCGAGCCAATCTTAGAACGTTCCTAGTTCTGCCGCACGATGGAGGCACAGGAGTTTGCCGGGCTTTTGCCATCCAAGTCCCAGCAAGAGTTTCGTATCGGGGTCGTGTTTCCAGGAGTTTACCTGTTTTTTTCTTTACTACACGCTTTAAACAAACTCATCCCCAGGCCTTTTTGTCAGGAGCCCAAGGTTGACCCGTGAACAATTTCTAAGCCGATTCTCTTTTATTTTCAACGCCCGTCCGTCAGGTCACAGTTTTTGTCTCGAGGGAACTTGTTGTTATTTCTATTAATGGCTTTCTTTACATTTACATTGTACTAAAATTATTGTCCACGGCCAAAAGGAATTTACTGTGGCATGCAACGCGTTATTCGCGTTCGAGCATTGTCCAAATCGAAGTGTGTAATAATTAACGTAAGATCGCGATAGGAGAGTTCATTATCGCGAAGCTATATATATTCGGCTGCCACTTCGCCTTTGCGATAGTTATCTGTCTATTATTTCTTGAAATGCCTGTACGCGCCTATTCCGATATACCCAGGAGTTATTTAGCACGATGAAAGAGGATTATTATTAATAGGATGGACCCGACTTGCAGAATAGAGACTTACTAAGAATTCTGAGTCACCGGTTCATTCGTGAATGTTAAGCTGGTGGCCACCTTGCCAATTTTCTTTTTTCTTTTTTTCTTTTCTTCTTCACTCGCGAATTCTCTCTTGAAAACGTCGTTACTTCGTGCTCGAGGTATTTCGATGATTAATCGCGTGTATTTGAATTTGACAGTTGAAGATGCCAGTGCCGACCTGGGCCTGTTCCGATCTAGGACTCATAGACGAACCCGTGGACACAGCTACGGTCGTCTCCGAGGACATCTGGAAGAAATTCAACCTCGACTTCCCTCTGGACATCTACAGTGACCGCGCGGAATACGACTGCGGCTTCCCAGAGGACAACAGTGCGGACTGCCGAGACAAGAGCGCGAGCGTCAAGTTCCGTAAGATCCGTCATCACGATTGCATGTGGGCCGGACTCTGCATAAGCGAGGAACACAACAGGACGCTTCCGGCGAAGAAGGATAATCAGTCGATACAGAAGAAGGTGCCGGCCGGCCGAAGTCTCCTGATATCACGTGCCGCGCAGTCTTGTCAAAGTGTCAAAAATCTCGAGAGCGACGGCGACTCGACCAGACCGGAAACGCCACAGAGTTCGGATTCGGATACCGAGACGGTCGACGAGCCGCCGCAGTTCAAGCACGATCAGATCAGCATCAACGAGAAGCTGTCGGAGTATCTGGGCGTCGCGAAGGCAGCGCCCGTCAGCGAGGTCACGGGTCAACTTGTCAGGAGGACCCACGAGAAAAGGAAAACGGAAGAGACGAGCAGTTGCGGTTTGAGGAAGGAAACGGAAATCCGAAACACCCTGAGCGATCACTGCTACCACTTGAATCAGACGGCTAGTAAAAAGCTGGACCACTTGGGCGTGCAGACTCCATCGGACTCCGGTAAGTTGACGAGAACAAAAAATTTTTTTTTTTTTTATTTTGACGTACCTATTTATAGATAATCTTTCGCGTGCTCTTCCGTTTCGAGTTTTAAGTGCGAAACCAAAAATAAAATACTCTCAAGTGGATTCGGCTCGTTCGATGGGTCAACAGAGTGCAATTGCGTCCTCGCGATATTCGAGGACCCACCCACCCGCGCACGCGGAGGGTCTGCGACCATTGGAATCTGCGTAGTTAGCTTTCGGGGAAATAAATAAATATCTGAATTAATCAGCCCGTTAATAAACAGGATCTTATCGCGAGAACCATTTCGAGGAGTTTTAATCAGTTCTCAGGATGAGTAAGGAGGATGAAAAAGGCGCCGGGCGATCACGTGAAGAATTAACTTCTTTCTTTTATCTCTCGGATTTATCTAACGCCGGAAAAATCAAGATATCGGTCGTCATGCACGTAGAACGAAGCACATACGCGTGACTAACTCGTATGCGACAGTTACAGCGTGAAAGGCGCGGCGAGTGGCGAGGGCGACGGGGGTGGCCCTGAAAACATTGCACCACATGCTGAAATCCTCCTATTATGTGTAATAAGACATGCTAAAATATATATGTATATATCCTCATCTTGCTAACAATTTATCTAGCAGCGACGTCTGGCGTCTCTAACTGTATATAGAGTCTACTGTTGCCGTATCTATATCTATAGTATGTACTGTTGTGTGCGACGTCGTTATTCAGTACTAGCTATATATATATATATAGAGAGAGAGAGAGAGAGAGAGAGAGAGAGAGAGAGAGAGAGAGAGAGAGAGAGAGAGAGAGAGAGAGAGAGAGAGAAATGCGAATACCCGTTTCCCTGCATAAGCGCATATATTGTACATGCGTTTACGCATGTACGTATTTCATGTCCGCTTCGCACTAAATTCTGCTATCTCTTGCTACTTGTCGTTCCTTCTTTTTCTTTCCGGTTCTTCTATCCTTTCTTTCTCCCACTCTCGGAACGACCAGTTCGGGCAGCGCGGTAAGATTAGTGACCGGACGACCGCTCGTGAATTTAGCCTTCGTACCGTTGAACTACGCGTGATTGGTAATTGCTTAGTCTAGAGGTCATTTCTGACGTGGGTCAGCAGGGAGGTTGCGACGATTCGTTGCACCCGCACAACATCGTCGGGCTCCTACCGTTACGTGTCTATCGCATTGGGGAGCGAAGATTGCTTTATACGTAAATCCGCTTCTGCTTTATTATTTTTTTCTCGTTATGCCTTATCGTAATCGGTTACGAAATTTGAATCTCGTGCACCCTGACCCGGGCGCACTTGGACCGCGCTACGTCGACTCGTCCCGTAAGTTCGTTCTGTCGGCTTCCCCTTTCCTTGCCGGAGCGCGCGCAGTGCTGCGTCTCGAAAAATCAGGCGATTCAAGGTCATCGCGCAGTGACGTCACTGGTAGCCACCGAGCGCGTCCTGCGGTCAACCGTGGTTTAAATGCTCGATGGAATGCGGCGAGCCCTTTTTGCCATTCTTGTCCGACAGTCGCGCAGTCGCCCTGGCTCGTGCCAGGAGTGTATCTATTGGGCGTAGCGCGGAGTGCCCGGTACCGTTTAATTTACCAAAATTTTCTTTTCTGTCGCCCCCGTTCGCCTGGCTGTTACTCGTTATTTTTTTTTTTTCAAGCGTCTCCTTAAGCTCTGCGATCTTCGAAATCGTCACGAACGCTTTCCGTGAATTTCGTAAAATTATCCAAGTGGGACGATCGCGGGCCCATCTCGTTAATTAATTTTAATTGAGACTGCCGATCCTCGGGGCTCTTTACGATTCCGAAATAGAAATCTATTGGTTTAAAGTTCCAAGAACACGACCGTATTTACATGCGCGTTCGACCAGAAGTCCGCACGACGCTTCGAGTGAACAATTTATAGATTGCGTATGGCTAATAGTCCATCAAGAATTGTTTTTTATCGAACGACTCGGATTTATTAGATGCCTGCGCCGAACGGATGTAGCATCGGGCGCAGAGGGACGAGGGGGATTCAGGAGTGAGAATGTCTAGGCGACGGTTTCGCGGTATTCATACGGGAAGCCCACCTTGCTTTCATTGCATATGCAAATCCTTTCGGTTTCCGAGAAAACTGCTGGCGCGCCGCGGTTGCTCGTGAAGCACATAAAAATGTCCACCTATGCGCCTGCGCGCTCGTACGACGTGCATACGCACTGAGACACCACACGAGTCCGGGAGCGGCGGTCACTCGTGAAGGAATGCTTGAGTTTGAAAGAAGGAGAAATAAAAAAAAGAAAAAGAGTCCAATTATCGAAAGTAGGAAAAAAAAAGTTGTCGATACTCAATTTTCAGCGCATGCGTTCTCGAGAGTCATCTTTTCGAATTTTAATTGGTCCCTTAATTTCTGCTCGTGCGTATCGCGTATCTCGCGAGTCGGTGGGATTTTTGATCGGCGACTGCGTGCGAAAGCACATCTCCCGATGACGCAATTCATTCATTCATTAAATTGGCCTGGTGTGTGAGAGAGTGTAGATAAGTGCCATATTACACCGGCGTGACGAAACACCCACGCGGGCCTTAGGTCGCGCTCGTGACTCTGGGAAAGTAGGAGATCTCCGTTACGCGAACGCCGCGATATATTTTTTCATAGTTCGATCGAAGAATTTTTAAGGTTTTCTTCTTGCAATCTCATTCGCTTCTGTTTTCTTCCTTATTTTTCGCCGATGTATCAGTCTCGATATTTCGGCTTCTTTTTTTCCCGATATTTGCCATCGTCTCCGGTCTCGTCGTTTCCTGCCTCGTTCGATGCAAAATATTTAACTCTTCGACCGCGGTCGAACGATTTATCGATCGACCGCGCTCGTTCGCTCGCACAATCGTTCATCTGTTTTTCAACGTTCGTAGCAATTTCTCTATTTCCATTTTGTTGACGTAAGACGTACGAAGAGTGTGAGGCGGGGAGGGGGGGGGGGGGGGTGTTCGCAAAATGGATCTAACAGTTCGGCGAACCGGTCTCTCTCTCTCTCTCTCTCTCGCCAATCTGTTCTTCCTAGCAATTAAGGGTCCGTCGTGACGTCTGAAATGTCAAGCGCAAAACCTGATTTGGGAATGTCATCCAGGCTCGACGTCGATCGAAGATACAGACGACTTGGGCGGATTCGGAGAAAAGGATCGAACGGCTACGGGCTTTACGAGCATTCTTATTGAAACTCTTCCTCGATACGTCCAAGCGATTTCGAATATTTTTTTTTTTGACAAATTATCACCGCGGTCGCCGTCGAATTCGAAAGGCCAAATCCTGACTTATCCGCGCAGTTATTGGCGAGGCGATCGCGCTCGGAGGCTACTGAGAGGCCAAGCGCAGGAATCCCCCGGCGCCTCGCGACGACGTCGAGCGTCGCCACGTACCCCGGCTATCGCCAGTTCGGCGTTGGCACGACTCGCGTAAGAAGCGTGAAGGCGCTTCGGGCGAGAAACGGGATTTGCGTTTTTTTTTTCTTCAAACTTTTTTTATTTTCCTCCCACTCCCCGTCTATTGCCGACTTTTGAGTCTCACGAGATCACTCGTCGCCTCGGACTAATTATTCTTCGCTTCGCTTTGATCCCGTTTTCAAAACTGAGAGAAATAGTAATGGACGTCCCGATACGAAGTTCTAAATGATTCCACTTCCGGTTAACCGTCCAGTCCACGTTGATCCGAAATACTCCGCTTCCCTCTGCAACTGCGAGAACGTCCTTTTAAAACGTCACGACGCGTTCTCAATGAGAGCTAACGAAGTCCCATTTAAAGTCTGCATTGTCGGTCCGCTTGAAGTCGAGTCAAAATTCGTGATATCCTGTTGGGAATCGATCGGCCGGGACCGCCGCGCCGTATATCGGGTGGGACATAAAACATGGAATGCTGCCTCCCCTTCTTTTATGTATTTCTCTTTTTTTCTCCTTCCCTCTCGCGGAATTCATCCCCCACCATTCCCCGAGTACTTCTCCTCCTTCCTCTCCTTCCTCGGTCTTGTCATTCTTATTGCATTTCTCGTGTCTGCGGACTCGCGAACCGATTCCCGATCTTCTTCCATCCTCCTCCCCCCCGTTCCCCCATCCCACCCATTACCATCGAATACCCAACCAAAGCGACATCTTTCTACTTGAAAAATCATCGTTTCCCCGTACCAGCCCATGACTCATCTGTGACTCGTTCGCAGCATCTTCCTGCTCCAGACACAAAGGTAATATCGTAACTGGATTGCGAAGAGCGGAGGATCCGAGGGTATGACGTAGTCGGTGAACGCGTGGGTTTCCTCCGCAAGAGACGTACATCTTCGTTCCTTGGAAGGAGGTCCATATGGTCCATCCGCATCGCAGCGACGAGCAAAGCATTGGATTCTGCTCCATCCGAAAGACGTGGCTTCTGTCTTCGCTCGATTTTTCCTCCTTCGGGTCCACGATTACCCTCTATAGGAAATTGGTTGTATATTCTTTATAACGTTGGCACATCGTCCTTTCACCCTTAAGTTTCAGGGTTTTCCGCCCTTCGGCGAGCCACTCACCCTTCGCTAATGTCTACCCCGTCTGGCTCCCTTTTTCCTCCCTTTTTTGTCCTTCGTTCCAGTCGTACTCTCTCTCTCTCTCTCTCTTCCTCCCTCCTGAAACTCTTCCCGCCCATGACGTAGAGCGTCACCGTCGCCGACGGAGGCGCTCGATAACGTCGAGAGGCGTCGACCGGACCCGCCTATCCCAACACGCGCGTTCACGCGACGTCGTACTATGGCCTGCTTACACGGGGAGCACTGACCTGCAAGGTCGCTCTTACGTGGCTGCACGTGCTGCTGTGAATCTACGCTGACCCCACCACCTCCACCACCATCACCTCCACCACCTAAACCACCTCCACCACTACCTTCGGCAGATCTACCCCCGCCATCGGTATCCTCTCGCCTCCTTCCTCCTCCTCCCTCCTCCTCCCTCCTCCCATCCACCAACACGCAGCACCGCTCGCCAGTCGCCGCTACCATCGCGCTGAACCACCTACACGAGTGGATCCACACATTCACTGCCAATACCCCACTTTGGCACACGTGGCCGCTTTTCCTTGTGTCTCTCGTGCGTGCGCCGTTCTATATATTTCATCTCGTGCGATACTCCAGTTTGCGAGCCGGACGGAAGAGTCTTCTGCTATTGGTTGACATTGCCACGTGCGAGCACCTTTTTTTTTTCGGCAATGGGTGGGTGGGGGCAATTTATGAATTTGTATTTGGCTTGCATGCGCGTCCTACCACCACTCGACCATCTTGTACCGAAAAAGTATTTATCCGCGAAGGTACTCATGCGTGATTCCCAATTAACATATCGTGTCGACGTCAGTCGTTATTGATTCTTGCTCCACGTGCCATTCCGCGCGTTACGCACAGAATTCTAAGAGACTATTGACTATCTCACGCACGAGGATGACTCCGCTGATCCGCATTGTTCCGTATTTTCCGGTTCTTGCCCGATGACAGACCTCAAAGTCCTTCCGCGGCTTAATTCAGTTCGGAGTTTTCCTATTTATAGAATTTTCATGCCTCTCTCCCCCCCGGCCCTGGGGCCTTGGCAGGCTGCCAACCAACGGCGAAATTCTCTCCTCCCCCACCACTCTCGTCGAGTCTAGCACGTGGAGCAGCTATAGTATTATTACGTATCATCGTCACGATCACCAGTTCCGACAGCTTCTTCTTCCTGGTTCCACGGAGAGGGTCCTTTGTCCTTTCTAGGAGACTATCGTCCATCTCCTCGCGCTTCGTGTCCTTCATCCTGCGTCTCGTCGTGACCTTCTCCTCGACAGGATCGTATCTCCTGCTCGAGCCAGACACCCGACAGCCACCGACTCATTCCTGATCAACAGAGAATTCCTCCGACGGGAATCCAGACGATAAGGAACCGTGAATTATTGGCTGGAGGCCTCGTAAAGAGTGGAGGATGGAGGGAGGAGGAGTGGGAGGATAACACCAGCAAGGGTAGGAAGGAAGGAAGTCGATCCGATTCAGTAGGGAATAATTTGTTCGGACAGATGGCACCTCGCGTAGTAATTTTCGGAAACGCCCACACGATATCGAGTGACCTCAGACGCTCATCCACGTGGCCACGTGGCCAAGTAGGAAGGTCAGGCAGATTTTACTTCTTCCCCTTGCTCCTCTCCCGCTCCGTCCGGTCTACGTGTCGCGTGGCCACGTGTCTCCTGCGCGAATTCTCCGATAGGCCTTATCGTCTTGTCGCCACCGACTATGCGCCCGAATCGGGACCGGCAGCTGTGCCGATGCTTAGGTCGCTCTCGTGAAAGGGATCCGCAGAGCGACACTGTCGTCAGCATGGAAACCGCCAGACGCTGCGTAACTCTGATCTCAATTCCAATTGCTTTTCTTTTGCTGCTCTTCTTATCCTCCTCGCTCCTTCCTCTCATCTCCGCTCCACTGGTTCTCGCTGTCAACGTGTCTCAAGCCTCTGGTCCACCTTTCTGAAGTCAGCATCCGGCTGCATGCTGTAGGTGCTGTAGGTGCTATGGACGCATTACGGTATCGTACCCCTTCACCCAGGGACTCCGGTTGGCGAGTCTCGCCTGCTGGTAGAAAGATTGAGTCAGAGGAACGTTACTTCTCTTGATCCTTTCTCCGATGTGCCGAACGCGTCGCTTGGAGACTCGGCTTTACCATTTTCGTCGCGCTTCGACGTCTGATCGATCCTCGAGTCGCGTCTCGACAAGGAACATTGATTCACTCGGCCATCGAAGGATCTCTCAATCCCTCTTGTCTGGGCTGTGCAGGGATCGTTGATTCTTGCAAGGAAGCCTTCCTTCTTGGAAAGGTATAGTTTCCTGATGATTGCGTTAGGCGTAGGCTAAAGTTGCTCCGAATGATCATCCAAGACACTAAATCATCTATAGGTCGTCGCATTTCTGTTTCAGAGGAGGAAATCGACGTGGTGTCTTTCGACAAACCGTCGAGACCGGCTGCTCTGCCGACCTACCCGAGTCCCGCGGATCATCATCGCTTTCAGCTGACGGTCAATACGGCACTGAAAGACAAGCCGCAGTCAAGACCACGCGGTAGACCACCATCTAACAACAGTCCGCGCAAACGAAGCGCCCAGGCCGACACGAAGCCAGCAAAGCGCGCGAAACAAAGGACTTATCAGAAGCGCAGCAAAGTTACGAAAGCTGCCGCGGCCGCGGCGGCGGCAGCAGCAGCGGCGGCGGCAGCAGCCAATTGTTCCGGCGCGATGTCGAACAAATCCAGTTCGACCTCGAGGAGCAGCAGCGACGAGGAACCGGACACGGAGAAGAGGAGCATCCACAACAACATGGAGAGACAGAGGAGAATAGAGCTCAGAAATGCATTCGAGGAGCTCAGGGTACTGGTGCCGGAAGTCGAGATGAAGGAGAAGGCGCCGAAGGTCGCAATCTTAAGGCAGGCAGCCATCTACTGTGATATGCTTACGGAAGTCAGTCAGGTCACCATAGAGAAGGTGACGGAAATGAAGATGCGCCAGGAGAGGCTGCGAGCGCGACTCAGGGAACTCAGAAGAAGTTTGGCATCCGCACGTTGAAGCGTCAGAATGGCTGATTTCACTTTGATCTCGGAGTTCAGTCGATGCGCGACGGGATCGATGTGTTCTGTGGCGACACTGCTCGTGGATGGGACGTGTCACGGTGCCCACCCGGTACACTGGGTACCTGGATCCTGTCTGGACATGCATTATGCAGCAGGAACTTCCGGGGTACGTTCATCGTGTTCTTCTAGGATGATCCGATATGGCTCTGCTTGTGACGTAGTCGATAACCATTAGCTGTATATAAGAGAGGAAGGGCGGATCCGCCTACGCGTCGAAACGAAAGGAAGAGTAGTGATACTTTTAGGAACGTTACACTATGTATAGAACGCGGTGTGCGATATACGATCGAGGTCGTTGCTCGGACCGGTTTAGGAAATTTTTAGTTCTTTTTTTTTTTCTTTCTCAAATTCTTTTCTTTATTATTATTATTATTTCTTTCTTAGGAAAATACAGCTTTGCACTGTCTTTTTTTTTTTAAATAAACGTACGTGCACCTTTCGTTCGCTGACTCCTCTTTGTGGAACAGAGATCTTTTTTTAAAATTCTACCTCGCAATATCTTCTTCTTTTTTTTTTTCTTTCTCAAGTTTCTCCCCGACTTATTTTTATACCTCACGGGAGATCGTCCGATATGTGATTGCTGTGCTTTCATGATTTTTTACTGTCTTTATCGTTCTTTCACGTTTCACGCGAATTCACCGTCAAACGCTACTGTTTCTCATGGACGCAGAGAAAAGAGGCATCCTCGACCGGTTCGGGGTTCATTTAATTCGTCGTTAATAGGAATTCACGAGGAACGTGGGTCTCGTATATCGTGTCCCGGCTTTACGCGATTCCATATATACTGGGAGTCACAGAAACGTGCACGTATCAGATGCGTCCCCGTAGGATGCAAAAACCTACAGATAAATGCATCTGTGCATCATGGAGCGTTATTCGCGTATATAATTTCGGGACACTCTACATATATATGTATATACGTATATATATGCTATAGCGGTCCCGAAAGTAGTAGCAAGTATATTGCAAATTAAGACGAAAATGCATATAGATAACTATATAATTACGATACATAGATACAATAGATAGCGGATATAGAATTAATTATATAAAAAGCATATGTAATCGATGTACATAAAGTTACGCGCCTCCCCCCCGCTCCCCCCTTTTTTTTACATGACCTGGTTAGCGACTATTATTTTTTTTGGCGCGCGAAACTCTAGTGTGTTTCTTCATTTTTTTTTTTTTTAATCGAGTCTCTCCCCCGTTTTATCTTTAATTTTTCTTTTCGTCTTTACGTTTTTTTTCTCTCTTTATCTTTCTCCATACCGCAGACCCATTCGCTCGGAATTTTTTTTTTTTTTAACTTGGCACTACTCTCGGCTTCCATACTCGTTCCCGTCCTTCGTATCCGTTTCCCCTGCTCGTGGAAACAGGTGCAGCCACATATTCGTTTATGCAGGTTCCACGTGTTTTATTAAAAAAAAAAAGAAAAAGAAAGAAAAGGGCCATTTCGGCAGGGAAAATGAACGAACGAGACGGAAAATAAAATTTAACGAGAACGAAAGTACGTTACGTACATAAAACCTAATAGAGCCTTCTTTCGTTTTGAGGTCGGTAAGAAAAAAAAAAATGAAAGAAACGACGTTCAATCCGCATGCGTGATTCAGACGATCACCCCTATCCCGAGCTTCCCCCCCTCCTCCTCCTCCTCCTCCTCCTCCTCGCCGCTTTCGCCGACTGGTGGCGCCGCTTATCCTTAAGATACCTATGTGTGTATATATATATATATATATATATATGCACACACGTTTCATTTTTTACCTCAACATTAACCTTGGCCGTGACGGTTTTTACGCTTTTAGCGCCGACGGCCGAACGTTCGCGCTATGCAGGGACGCAATATATATTTGTTTTTTTTTTTTTCAATGAAAGCGCCCTTATATATCTTATACCTCGCTAAGTATCATCCTCTCGCGCTTCCGTCTCTTCCTCCATTGATTGTCTATTTTTTTAAACGCAAAATGCTCGAAAAGGAGTCGCGAATTGTTCCGGATGCTGCACCCGTGCCACATACCTTGCGCGTGTCCCTTCTTCCGATTTTTCTTTTTGTTCCTCTTATTTTTTCTTTCTTTCTTTTACTAACTACTCGACAGTCCGTCGCTCGGATACCTCACGTAGTAGGCAAATTTTAAACGCGTTATGTGATGTATGCAAGTTTCTACAAGAAAAAATCGAACTACACGTATAGTAATCAACGATGCTAGGCGAGAAGGCTAATTATTAATTATCTTTATTAATTAATCCATCGCATACCGCACGGTAAATACTTTCGGTGTGAATATTATTATATTTACCATTAGTATCGTCGCTATATTATTGCTATTACTATTATTATATATATATATATTATTATTATTATAATATAATTATTATAGATCTAGTTATATTATCGCCACTATGGTCTCACCGTGTACTATCTTGACGTGTTTTCTTTAAATTGTAGTTTTACTACTCTTGTCCTCTCTTTTCTTCTTTCTTTCT
>JARQSV010000367.1:704576-721225 GCA_030142285.1 Calameuta idolon
TTTCTTTCTCTTTTCTTCTTCTGGCTTACTTATATCGAATATGGTATAGATATAGAGCGTCAGGAAAGGGCTAGGTGTGCATACTATTAACGGAGTGTTGATCGCTTGAATCGAGAGCGAGTCAGATGCGTGTCATTTCAGGAAGAAACAATGTGTTCATTACATTAGTAGGCACTAGTATTCGTTTATATATATACAATACTTACATATATATATATACTTTTACAGAAAATAAAATAACGGATTTAAAAATGAAAAAAAAAAAAAAATGAAAAATGAAAAAAAAAATAAAGAAAGAGACAGATCGAGGAAGTAAGGGAAAAAAATGTTAGCTAAAGTAACGAGGGCTTGGCTGCTCGGTTGGAGGACACGAGATACGAAAGCGAAAGAGGCAATAGAAACGGGGCGACGAAAGTAAACGGCAAGAAGAAGAGTTTACCCAGTAGGGAGAGTAGCTTGGTTAATTCTTATCGCGAATGATAATTGCGAGAGCGCGCGAATAAATGTTTGGATGAAGAAGCAATTGAAAACTGTTTAATGATTCGATAAAAGGGGCGTGCGGTTCCTGCGTGCGTCAGAGACTCTGCGCGCGGCGGAGGGAACGTCTACGCGAGCGTGCGTGAGCGTGTGGATGCGTGTGTGTAATTTTGATATCGAGGAACGTAAATACATTGATTAAGAATAATTAATACGGTAACAGAGAGGAAGAATAAAAAAGTAAAACCTGAATCGCAACTCAAGTGCTTCACGTAGGGTTTAGTATATAGATCTAAGGAGGGATGATCGGGGCGATTTATATACCACATATACACATATTCGTACGTATTAAAGAAACGGATCTTCGTATTAAAATTAATGTTCAATTCGGTCCGCTGATCGTTAGTAGCGTTTTGCTGTTCGCGATTTCTTGGGTCCTCGTTGCCTCTCGGTACGCGAAAAATCGTCCGTCGAACGTGGAATTGCACGGAGCTACGCGATTCGGTGGGATTCGATTCCGCAGTTGAGTTTTGCTTGAATTCACGGAGTTTCGTGGGACTCTTTGTCGCTTCGTATTAACCAAGAGCCGCGCCCTTCGTGTTTTCAAGATTCGTGCGATTGAGAGTTTTCTTTTTTTTTTATTTTCTTTTTTTTTCTTCTCTCACCTGACGACGAACTACGGTTACCAGATTGGAGTTGACAATGACTGTTTTTCTTTCTTTTTTTCTTCTCTTGCCCAACTGGAATTACCCATTAGTGGATCTTACACCTTTAAATGTACTCTTAACTCGCGTGGCTCGAAGTCACTTTGGGAAATTTCTATTTTCTTTCTATTCTCATCTCGAGAAGGACCAAAACAATGCAATCAAGAGACACGTCCGATCCATGATTTTTTCCTTGGGAGAGAGGGCAGGGTCTTATCTTCTTTGGACTATTTTATTTACCGGAAACTCGAGGCGACACCCACCCTGTACCTACGCGGACGTCCGAGCAGTGCGGAAGAGCAGAGGAGAAATTACCATGACGTTCGTCATCGACGCAGTCGTCATTTCCGGTCTTCCTGGGTCGCGCGCATGCATAATCACCTTAAAGAAAAAATATCGTTACGTCTCACGGCCAAAGATGGGCACGGGCCTTCCTCTTTTCTCATCTTGTTACGTAATCGTCTCCTCGCATCTTCACACTCTGACGTTCAATTTTTCCTTCCCCCTTCTTTTTAATCCTTTGGCTTTATCACTCTTATTTTTTTTTTTATCAAATTTTAAGACGGACACGCCCAAGCCATCACGGACGGACATGACTTTATTGTCTGGCAGTTTCGCTTGGCCGGCCGAGGACCCTGGGATTCTGTCGGGTTTCTTTTTTTTTTCCCCTTTTTATTATTATTACACCGAAGGAGTTCTCCAGGACGCTTTTCTTTTTATATATTTATATACAAATATATATACATACTTGTATACATAAACATGTACTCTACGCTATATAGATAATGGTCAATGTTCGATCCTTCGAGCCGGAAAGGCATTGTTTAGCGCTCGCTCGCCCGCACCGCCGTCGCCGTCGGTTTAGAATACGAGAGGAAGTCGAGGAGGTTACGGAGGAATTAAGGAAAAAGAAAAGGAAGGAAAGAGAGAGAGAGAAAAAAAAAGAAAAATTGTTAAACAAATGAGTGCAAACGTACCTGCTAGCCACGTAGACATTTACGCGTTACGATAGTTAATGGTGAAACGGTAGCGAACGGCGCGGAGTACGAGGAGACACTATGAATGCTACGCGTTTTAATTCTATTAGATTGATCATAGATCCCCGGGTACTGCTCCGTTCTCAGCTGCCACGTTGCATCTTCGAATATTGTTTGTTTCTGTTCTTGACCTTCTTTTTTTGTTTTTGTTTCGTCACGAGCAATACTGAAAAATTTCAGTGACTTCGGACATGTCGAATCGTGCCGATTTTCATACGCGTTACGTACAGGCGCGCGTTGTGCACAGCTAACCGTTAAGACGCATCGGTACATTGAAAGGAGCCGCAGCATACGGATTGGACCGGCGAACGTAGAGAGCAACAGAAGTTACATGTACCTATGAATTGGCAGTCAGATAAGCCTAAGATACTGGATACTGTATGAATCATGTGCACGCACAGCGTATCCCCGTTGATGTCATATGGACTGAAAATACGAAATATATAGTTTGCTATTGTACAATAAAGTGCTTAATGTTAGAAGGAAGTCGCGAGGGGAAACGAAGGTACGTGGAGAAAATGGGTGCGAGAGACAGAAAGACTGTGAATGAACGTTGCGAGAGAGAGAGACTCGGAAGGGCAAGTGACAGCAGCGAGAGAGAAAGTGAAAGAGATGGAGAGAGAGAGAGAGCGTGCGTGAGTGCGTGTAAGTTAAACGAAATGATAGTTTATAAAGTAATGTTAGCTTCCTTTTATATTCAGAGTAAAAAAGAAAAGAAAATACAATATTTTTATTTATCCCTTTATTTTTATACGTTATCAAAAAGTCCGCGCGAGCTCATTGATGAGAATAATGAAGTGACAGTTTATGAAAATCGTTGAAATGTATACAAAATAATAAAAAAAAAAGAAAAAAAAATACGCCGCAAAACAAGGAGTAATTTCTCCGTGGGAAACACGAGGTACCGACATCCTCTCCGTGAATTTTTTTTTTTTTTTTTTCGATAGATCGATGGCGGTGGATTTCGAAAGCGAAAAAAGGCTGCTTCGACAACCTTTTAGCGAATTAAACGGAATCGACTGTCGTGTAAAGTCGAAAAAAAATGGGACAAAACTAAATATATATATATATATATAGACTAAAATAGACGAATCACGAAGTACAGATACAGGATATCGTTGAATCGAGCTACATACCTTACAGAATCTCTTATTTTTGCAAGAAACTGTTGAACGATTTCAGAGAATATAAGAAGATGATAATTTGAAGAAAAAAAATCACGACTGCATGACAATACGTGTTCTCGCGTATGATATTGAAAATCATAGTTTTTTTTTTTTTAATTTGTTTTTACTCCAGTGCAAAACTTTGTAAAGACTCGAGCCACTTTGTAACTGAAGGTTTGATACTTTGAAAATCAGACACTTCGAAGTTCGTTCGGCAAGATTTGAAAATGTTACTTTTTTTGAAAATTCTGCGGTGTCCCGGTGACTCGAGCATTGAACTAATTAAGGAAAAAAAAAAAGAAAAAAAAAACCCAAAAGTATCGTCACAGCCTGAATAGTAATAAAGTAATATGAAATATCTGTGAAAAATGCCTCCCCGATGTAAGCGAAATAATGTAACATGTGAGTGAAAGCACATTTTGCAAAATAAAAATAACAATAATGATTTAGATATATGAAAAGCAACATTTACACGGAAAATTAACGTTCACCATTGTATGCTCCACGCCACTGTAGGATGGCCAGGAATATCATTGTATACGGCAAGCTTGTTTCTTTTTCTTGCATAAAGGAGAATCGAGTATGTAAGAGAGTCTGCGAGAGAGGTATGAACGAGAGAGAGAGAGAGAGCGAGAGTGCGAGAGTTACGAGAGTGAGAGTGAAAAAGAAAGAAAAAAGAAAAAAGTTGCGTGCGTAAGAAAGAAAAAAAAATCATTTTTGTTGTACTTAAAAAAAAAACTTTTATAGTTCGCAGCAAATAACGAAAATGGCGCTCGAATTTATAGTATGTGTTAAAAAAAAAAAATAGAAAAAAAAACCGGAAGTGACTCGCAAGTCACATTCGAGGGATGCACGTATAGCGAGAGTGCTTTTCTTTTTTCTTGATCGAGCAACGTCTCGCAGGAACCGGAAGTCGAATGATATAAACGTTAATGAAGAAATTCATTGAGTGCGAGGACTTCCGGTCTTGCGATACACCACGTGTATCGTCGTCACGCCACGCGCATATTTTGTTGAAAGATTTCACGATACGACGAAGGTTTTCTTTTTAAGAAAGAAAAAAAAAAAGGGTCATACAGTTCCTTGACATTTATATTTCAAATTATCTTATATTAATTAATAAAACGCTATATCATTTACCTGGAATATTTTATTCCTTTTTTCCTGTACCTTTAAGTATTAAATCTGATCCAAAGGTCTGGTCATAATCCATGACCTCGACGTACGTCAGCCAGCTGCTACCAATTAGGCTATTAAATGCGAGAATTATGGAAAGCAGAAGTACTAGCTTTTAGAATAAAGTCAATTAGATCTTTTTTTTTCTATAGATGCTAATGGGACAGCAGAATTTTATTGGTTCTATTATTTTGGCGCGATTAGAAGGCATCCGTGTAACCGTTTACGCAAGGCGATCCATCCTAGTAAACGACTAGACCCCCGGAGATTTATCATTGATAAAGTTTTTCTGGGAATATTCTCACCGGTTAGTTTGAAAATCTTTAACGTAATAATGACAAAGGTAATTCCAGGAATGGCAGGCAGATCGTGTTTCGCGATTTCATAGAATTTACTTCGGTCCCAATGACATTCCCAAAAAAGATATCTATATATGTATACTACAGCTTTATCATAGTTTCACGATTAGATAATACTCTCGGCGTGTCTAGGCACACTGCATAGTTACATAAATGAACCATATGTACAACCGTATAAGATAACTTGAAATTTTCTACTGTGAGAAAAAGATAAGCCGGTTGCAAGAGTATGAATAAGGATAAGGGCCTGACACACTGTACCACTGCGATAACTCTGTATTCCGGCTTCCTCATGTACATACAGAAGGATTGGTTTCTTCCATTTCCTCGAAAAAGAATTTACTTTGATATTCGCTATCCGCAGTTCCGTCTTGCGGTATAGTCGGGATATTGTTTCTTTTTGCACACCCGTCCGATACAATCTAAAATAACGTTGCGACAGTGAAAACATTATTTTTAATATCCATGTAAAATTGAACAGATCAAAAACTGGCGGGATCCTCAAAATGTATGCATCGTATGGATAGAGTGACGTAGCGCGACGATTATGCTTGGATTTCTATTGGGGGCGCGCAATACGCTTCGGCTCGTAATTCCTAATGTCGTTTCAGGGCCTAAAGCGTTCGGCTATCTCGAACGTTCTCAAGGCTGATTCCTATAGTCACGCTCTGCTCGCCCCGACGTTACTCTGATTCGCCTGAATTCGCGATAAGGAACACCTCTGTTACTTCTCGCCACTTCTCTGTACACTTTGCGCACTAAACTGTTCCCCAACGGGGTATTCGGAGACGTGTTTAATTTTATTTTCTTGTTCGCGAAGCTGCTGCGTATGACATTTTTCGTTTACACCAGACTATATCGGAAATTGTGTCACGTTACATAGAAACGTTATAATACTAACGATACAAGGTATGCATCGTGTAACGTGGCACGAATTCTCTGACACAGCTAGACTCTATCTGATCACGGGAGTCTAATGCTATTCTAATGCCTCCTATCTATAGGCTAAGATGTATCCTCTAGATACGCCTGGAGACTATTTGAAATCGTAGAACGTCGTCGCTACTTGAAAACGTTGTCTTGCCGACTGCGTCTCCTGGGATTCGGAATTACCCGGTACTCTTGAGTCTTTGAGTCATCGGAATAATCTCACGAAGGTTGTTACGATTGCTTCGCATTTCTCGAGAACGTTACGCGACTATTATTTTGTTCTGGTGAAGCATTGCGACTGTGCCGTATCGATCAGCTGTTTTCTAGACGCAGAAAATCAATTTTCATTCGTTAGGGTGTGGCTGAGCGCATTCGACAGAGTCTGCAAATGACGAGACTGTACTTACTAGTCAGCCAATTCGACAGCCGAAGACGGCTCTTGGTGGATTCCGTTAGTGACTTTCTAGTGATTTTTTCACGGCGCCACGACCGGCCTGAACGCGCGGAACGTCTGGAACACAGCGGGCCCGCGCATGCGCGCTGATTGACGTAAAGTAATGGTGGACTCGTGTGAAATTGGGATGTCGCGTGTGCCTATTCTTGTGATTTTAGGTGCCACGGGCTCGGGAAAATCGCGATTGGGCATCGAATTGGCTCAGCGATTTTCCGGGGAAATTATCTCGGCAGACAGTATGCAGGTAAGTCTCATATACTACGTGTGAATATGTAGACTGGTGCTCCGTCCGACTAGCATGTGCTTGTAGGTTAGAAAATACTGTGCACGAGGTCGCTCGTACCAACGACACGAGGCCTGTCTATTCATGGAGCATCCTTATTTTCTGTCTACAAATACATATTTATATCATTTTTTTTCCCCCTGTTTGTTACGTTCTTTACTGTCTCACGGGCTTTATATACGCCCACGGAAAGCGAAAAATATAGTTGCATAAAGTTCTGTTGACGTTCAACAAGTTTTCCGTGACACGATTCTCGTAAAAATTCTTATAAATTTCTCGTTCTATTATCAAAAATTATAACGACGTCTTGTCCGATACTTCAATCTGTAAGATGAACTTGTTACCTTGTGCTTTATCTCTTACACGTCATAGTTTAAAAAAAATATAATTTATAAACTGTTAGAGATTGTCAAACGTTCCGAAAGAATAACATGGCTGGTGAACGTTAGATATTTCATTAATTGCGTAAATTTAACCTTTAATCTTCTTTCCATATTATTTAAATAAATCTGATACGTTTCAGGGCCATTGCTATCTCTGTCTATTTGCATAATTTTTTTTTTTTTTTAATCAAAATTTTATTCCCTTCGTTAACACACGCATCATGGAACACGACTTTCACAATTTCTACAATATAAATTGGATTTGATAGAGACTGCGAAAAGACTCACGATTGGTCCAAGGCCATGGGGATCCACACGACAGTTGCGCAACAGTCATAAATTCGCAGTCTATATCGTCCCGCACTCATTTCGCGAACATTTTAATCTTATCAGACATTCCGGATTACAGGATTATACGTAATAGGCGTGAGTACGAATCAAAAGTGGGAAAGAACGAGACGTCTGTGAATTCGTTCTCATGTCCAGAAGCACCACGCTTCACGTTTGGCATTGTTTAAATGGACTCGAGTCGCAACCCATGCGAATTTCACGTCACACTTCCGTCCTAACTCCTTTCCGGTCTCCACGCATTTCGTATTCCGCGCATGTACTTAAGCCTGTAGTATATCTATACATCCATGAAGTTTCAGGCGAATAGTTAACCAAGCGTTTGGCCTATCCGCGCGACCTTTGAATTACATTTTTAATTTCTATCGATTGTACCATTACGCGTCACGTTACCCGGAAGATATTTACTCGTGAAAATACACCTTTATAACTATTCATCAGGGCGACTGTCGCTCCTACTACGTCCTCTGTCTCTTCGTTCGGAAGATTCCTTAGGTGTGTCATCGCGCATGATCGAGTTGAGTATTGCATAATGTAAGTCGCGGAAAAAAAAAGATATTTATAAAAATAAACTCAATTGTACTATTTTTGAAAAGTTAAAACTACAGTCATTTCACGGGCGGCAGCGCGCATTAAATCCCTATGATAAATTCCTACGATGTTCTACGTTCGAGCGGCCGGCTTCTAGTCCCGTGACGCAACTCCCAGTACCCGAAGCTCAGTTCTTCCAAAGGCGCACGAGTCCCGAGCTACGTCATAGCCCACGTGTTTCGGTTTGTTGATATTTTATAGTACTATTGACCTCAGGATTCGCGTCCTCTCACCGGCCTCGCAAGCGCCGATCCTTGAATTTGAAATAGTTTCGGCGTTCCGAGCGAATCGCACCGCGTGTTCGGAATTAAGCAGCTCGTTACAATGTGAGAATCATTTGGTGACACTTGACAAATATATTCCTCGATGCTAATACCTTCTCGTTATCTCTCGGCAGTAACTCCTTCCTTTGGCCCTGAGACTGTAGGCGAGGGGTAATTAAAAATCTGTACAATTTTTTTTTTTTTTTATTATCATTCATACGAACAATCCAATGCATTGACCCTGAGCATTCGACGTGGTACTGTACCTTTATCACTTTGCATTCCCATTCAGAATTTCATAACGAGAATTAGTTGCGTCAATATTCACGCGTTTTCGAGAATCCTAGACCGAAGAAAAATATACTGTTGGATCGAGTGAATTAGCGCTCGCGGATGGTAAAGCAGATTTATAGTTAGTAAAAACGAAATTGCTCGTCGCTTCAAGATACTTTCCGTTCGATGTACCGAAATACGTAAGATTACCGATTGCTCTGACCGAAAATTTCTTTCGTCAGACGCGAACGTTAATTCAGTAAATTCCACAGTATATTTGTCCCAGTGTACCGACAGCTTCTCAACGAGCTACGTGTTCTTGGGCCAACTCGTGTGTAATTGCCTAGTTCATTGAACCTCGATCACAGTCGAATAGACGATTCTCCTATTTCTCTGTTTCGTGTCTAAGACTGAAACTTCCTAATGTAATTTCAATTCTCACGATAGTCCAGAAATTTCAAAGTAAATCGGTAGAACGTCCCCGGCGGTATCTGACGATCGCGCTTGACTGCCGCTTGATAAATCTCGAGTGCTCGATATGTGGATTCACGCGCAGAAGTGACTTTTCGGGACTAGATCATTGGCGCGACCGATGGACCGTGAATGTCTCGGGTTCTCGATGGCGCGTTGTCGGAACGGCGAATTCCTATGTGCGAAGCGCGAAGGTTCGACGGGGGAGGAGACGTCGACGTTCTTTCGGATTGTTGCGCAGTTGCGGAGCGCAAGGTCGCGATTCCCGAGCCAAGGCCAGAGAGGAGAAGTTCGATCATTTCGGTACGGAATTTTCGAGCGTCGTCGCTTGCTGAGCCACGTGGATCGCGGCTCCCTTTTACGGTGTATCCGCCAATCGGTAATCGATGGCGAACGTCAACGGCGTCGCCTCCGTCGGCGGCTTCTACCGAGCGGCGGATCGATCGATCCTAAAGGATCTTCAACCAGAACGATCGTACGACAGAGTTCGGCCGGTGAATGTAATTCCGTCTCTTACGGAATGCACATTCCGATGGATCCGAGAGGAGGGAATCGCAACTGACTCACTGGCGGTCAGTGCCATTTACTCCTGACGTTACAAGCTTTCCAGCTAGGCGCGTGGATAAGCGGAGGAAATTCCACGATGACGTCACTACCGACTGCAATTGAATTTACATGAAAATTAATCAACGTTATTAATTGTTCCAACGGATCCAGCGCAGGTCGGACGTCGCGTGTCGAATTATTATTTTTCTATTGGCCCCGTCGGGAACGTTCGTAAAAGCGCCGACGACTTTCTCGATCGTCGGAGACGCGAAGGGGACCATGGTGTAGCGTCACTGGGTGACACAAGGATCCTCATGGGTTTTAGTTGACAATCGAAAGTACTTGTCCAGCTGCTTCGGCTCTCTTACGTAATCGGCCTGCGGTACGGAATTCCTATTGGAAGAATATATACGGCGTTTCGTAGATAAATTTTGCAAATATGCGAGTCCGTCTCGTGGGTAAGATGTGTGCGTGTGTCCGAGCAGCAATTCCCGGCTTGGAAACACGCTGGAATTTCGTCGTCAGCCGCGAAGCCAAATCGAGCCTAAACCGGCCATTGAACCTGGAACCAGGTACGCGGGCAGGTACGCGCAGACTCGTACTCAGGAGCGTACGTCGAGAGTGTGGGTGCCCATTCGATACGTATCGGGCGTCACGAGAAAAAAGAGCAGGACGAGCGAGTGACCTGGTTTGTGCTATTTAAACAAATCTTTTAACGGGTCTTCCGGATCGGCTATGAGCTTATCTTCCAGCATCTCCGCGCGATGGACCACTCATCTGGATCATACGTTTCGTCTTGATTAATTACTCGTCAGAAGCGCCACGGAGTCGCAGCCGATAATTAATATTCATTTTATTCTCGAGTCTTTCTCGCTGTACGCAGTAAATAGTTCGTTTGTTCTATTTTTTTTTACAATGCTTGAAAGTCTCTTCTACGCGTTTCGCTAAAAGATTCGCACTGTATGTATGAGCACCCACGCATAATTTTCGCTCGAATTCGACCTTCGCTTCATTTTTTATATCTTTGATCCTTACCTCCCTCCTCCCTTTATCACCACCTTCCAACCTTCTCCTCAGCCTCCCATCAGCCTCTCATGGACCCTCGGATCAGGTCGAGCCTAGCAGAATTACGTGGACGACCATGTTCATCCAGTGCACCCAAACGTGCCATTGCTTGGTGCAGCCGGGAGATAATTAATTTTGGATGAATCGCACCATGGCGTTTGATCTACCGCCTGTACGCACCTACGCAACGTTCGAGGGACCCTGGACCGGTTTCGCCTCGATAAGAGGATGACGTGAGAAACTGGGTGTACCAGATCCGTTGAGTTCGGCCGGTGAGAAGGAGGCGAAGGGCACGCAGAGGATCGGGCGAGCGGGAGGGACGCGCGGATAAGATGTAATATTTATTGGTTGCGTGGAAACGACGATCCCAAGGATCATTCCGAGCAACGTATGCATTACAGGGTGAGATGAAGGGTGGGCAGGGCGGGGACCGAGAGAGAATTTCGACTGGTTGGGTAGCGCAAGACGGGAGGGAGCCCTGCCTCCGACATTGCGATCTCTGGACCAGTTTTCGTGCAGACTATACTATATAGACACCTTAGAGGATCCTGACTTGATCCGCATCACGGCCGAGTCTACGTATTTCCCTATGGGCTTGACTCCGTGTAAATCTCCGCTGGCGCGAAGCCTGATCAATGGGACTTGTGCCTGAGAAAAGATTGACACAATTGTGCTGGGTATCCTTCACGTTGATTCTCTTTGATCGCACGGCTCTCTGTAGCCAGTTGGGCACGAGCTACTTTTATTGCACGGTCAGTTGGCAAGTCTTTCGTTTGATTTTTTAACGTCTTCGAGACACACCAATCGAATCGCACGAATCTGACTTAGTGACTCGATATCTCGCCATTAGACACGTCCAATCGCTTCGGATAAAGGCCAACGTGAAAGGAGTTCGATGATCCCGGCCGCTCGAATTCTCAGCTCGCTCCTTTCCCACTGGGCTTCTGGGCTTCGGATCAACGTCACAGAATGGCTCACTCCCCGTCTCTTGAGATATATACGCATCGATTATCAAGCACCTGTCCTTTCAAGAGCCACTGTCAAGGACAAACGATTCGAATACCGTCGGTGCAGCCAATCTTGACAGTCGCTCTATCTGCCTCTATCTGCCTCTATGTGGGTCTATGTGGGTCTACGTGGGTCTACGTGGCTCTAGCGCGATCCTACAGCGAATTGTTCTCGGGGTCGCACGTGGATCGAGATCGACCGACCGAATGACTCCGACCGCCCGACCAGCCTTTTACACAAATCCGCAGGATCTTAACATCCTCGTGTCCTTCGAGGTCCAGTCCCTCAAATCTTAACTTCGGATCGGTCCGGTCTGCGGGAAAGTGCAATTATGACTTCCCTTGGGAGAGTTTCTCTGGCTCAAGATTTTTCCCTGATTTTCTTATCTCAGAGAAACTAAGGTAAGAAGGTACCTCGCGGTGGTCTATGGTCGCAGCATCATTTCTTTGGCTCATACGAAAGTACAAGTTACGGAATGCAAGGGTCTGTTACTTCCGCTCGCTACTGCACGGTTTAACGTTACCGACGGAAGTTACCATACGAGTTTCGTTCGTCCGTAGGAGGACCTGAGTCATAATTCTTCTGGAATCATCGTAGACCTTCTGAATGTATCGTGTGACTGTCTTCAAGGGAGGGGCGGGGGGGGCGGGGAAGGAGTCTCTCAAGGAGATTCGGATGCTCGAATTCGTAATGTGCCATATACGTATATGTTACTTTATTGTGATATCTGATTTAAGAATTTCCGGTGATACGCTCCATCTCTTGGAGCTATTTGTCTCGGTTCTCTTGACTCTCCAGCCGATTCCGATAGATCCAAACTAGCTGGCTCGAAAAAGCAGGCCACGATGAATGAAGCGGAACGATCCTAGGCTCCAGTCATTGAGAAAAGGTGTGGATGTCGTCTCTATTGGATGCTGGTACTTTAATCTAAAACCAGTTTCCATCGGTTCGTGTCGACGCGGTTGGCTTTGGGACGAGCCCTGAAATACTTTATGAAATATTAAATATCATCAAGTATCACCTTAAGTATTTACCTTCGGAGATCGTGCAGTCGAGAGGTCCTCGACTGTACGATTTTATCCTGAGATGTAGCTTCAGCCACCTGCCGACAGGTGAATCGCGGATAACGAGCTTAATGCACGAACGTGGCTCGGGATACTTAAGTTAGCTGATTATTATTTTTTTTTTTTTTTCAATTAATTTTTATAGTTGTTAATTCGCTCTCTTTAAAATTTTCTTGAGTCTTTATACCCTCTTGTACCCTATACCTTATATGGTATTCGTATGGCGAAGCTCATACTTAATTAATTAGCTATTATCTCTCGGTACTGTTTTTTTTTTGAGAATACTTTGAAAATTCCATGGACCATTTTATAAATGAACAGATCGTAATCGCAGACGGAATCGTATCTGGTAATCCTGAATACTTTGAAGGTATCGTCCCACTGATCTAGACCCACCGAAGTTCACCTGTTCGGTGGATTCACCTGTTGTCCGGTATCGTGATCCCGTAGCCCGTAGCCACCCGGCTCTACAGCGTCTTTGTTTTCTACTTCTTTTCTTTTTTTCTATTCCAAAAATTTTAACTCCAGCTCGATTTTTTGTTTCAGGTTTACAAAGGGCTGGACATTATCACAGCGAAAGTTTCCAAAGAGGAACAAGCCATGGCGCCACATCACATGCTGGACATCTGTGATCCTCTGACTCATTTCTCTGTGGTCGACTTCAGGAACAAGGCTCTGCCGATCGTATCCTTTTCTAATGTTGCGTCAGGCAACGTCGAGACTGTGTAGCTTTAAGGGGTTTACATTTTCGAATTTGATAACCTTAATCGACCCAGATGAACGAGCTTCTGTCGAGCGATAAGCTGCCTGTCATAGTGGGTGGTACCAACTACTACATAGAGTCTCTGCTGTGGCAGATTCTAGTTGAGGATCCTGAGGAACCCGTAAAGGATTCCAAGAATGGCGACGAGAAAATCAGTAGTGATCTTGCGTTCGATAAGAACAGTGATAACGTTTCCAAGAGTGACAGTGATAACGTGAATGTTGACCAACGGGCCGAGGACGAGCAGGAGCGTCCGGCGAAGAAGATGAAGCTCGAGGAGAGTAACGAGGAGCTACACCGGAAGTTGGCCGCTGTCGATCCGGAAATGGCTTCCAGACTTCATCCGAATAATCGGCGGAAGATCGTTCGGTGAGCCTTTTTTTTTCTCTATTTATTTTTATTACGTCATGAGGATTTTTTTTTGTAATGGGAAACCCTGAGGAATCCATTTTTCTGTCGACTGTGCTCTGACCCAGTTCGTCGTATTGACTCGGTGGAATACTAAAGCACCGGATGTTGCTGAATAATCGAAACGGCCCGTTCCGCAGCCACCATTGTTTTCAAAATTTAAATAATCAATGATTTCGCTGATTAAATAGTCAATCGCGTTTTGTACCCTGCTAAAGAATAGACGAACGTCGTGCGCGAACTTCTCCTTTGAATTATCCAATGCTTTTCGCGATACGTGAAGTTTCGTTCGATCGTTTCACCAATGTCACTTTATCGCGCTAGAAAAGTATCAGGAATTTCGTCGAAATCGGCACTTCACTTCTTATGATTCAGATAACCTTTTTTTTAGTACCGATAACTTATCACGTAGTACAGAAGAAAGATATTCGTTCGGACAATACGCTTGCGGATGCGATACTTTTTGTTATAAAGCGAAACGTGGCACCTTTCTTTTTCGTGTAAAATTTTCCTAAAACTTTCTTTCTCTTGAACCGGCAGCAGGTAAAACTTTTCTTGGCGATGATGATCTTGAATGAAATCGATCCTGCGTCAAAAGGATACGTTCGGGTCTTTAAATCACCGTGACCAATAATTCGCGCGGATGACGCCGAGATTTCGTTGAAAAGTCACCCAGTCCTTATCGGTCTCCCAGTCTCTCGCAATTTCCCAGATACGCCAAATCAGTTTCGGATCGCCAAGTGACCCATTTATCGGTACTTATCGGTAACGCGTTACATTGGGCTCCTGCTACCGTTTCCAACAGAGCGACACTCGCTATTAACCAGGGGTATCTATTAACGGCGATCTCGGCATGAGACGTCTTGGTATTCTCGGCCCTCCCCGCCGCCGCTCCTTCCTCGCCGTCCCACCGAAACGTGTCAATTACGCGCTACAAGGTGACCGAATTTCTACACATTCGATAAGTCAGAACCGATCGATTCCGCAACTCCCTTCGATATTCAAATGCAGCGTGCGTCTCCGTCGTCGAGCGATTGCGCAAAAAGTCAAGCGAAATTTAATTGACTGAAATACGCATTGGACACCCGGTACGTACGCGGGGGTATTCTAGGCACCTACGACAATAGCTATGGGGCTTTCTACGTAAGACGCGACGCGGCACAGCAGCAGCTGCCCGGTGCCCCTGGCTGCTTCCACCTTTTCGAAGGAGAGTCTGCACTTCTTTTTCTCCTTTTCTCCTTTCTTTTCTTCTCCTTTATTCGTTCGTTCTTTCACATCCCTCTCCCGCTTCCCCTCCCTTTCTCTCTCCTTCTCCAATTTACCCCGTATTCCACTGACGGTATTCTTCCGAAAACGAGCCTTGAGAGTAGACCTCCTTCAGAGGTTAGTCCGGCAGCGTTACGTCGGGTCAGGTAAGGTCGATACGCACGACGCCAGGTGTCAAACCAAACCTTCCTGACTGCCTGTACCTTCGCTATGCCCTGTATTGGCTATCGGCTCGTACCGGATGAAATTTCGCCGGCACAATTTTCCTCGATTCTTTTCGCTCGTTATTCCCTTCATTTTTCCTTCTACACTCGCTACTTTCTTCTGCTCCGTTTCACTGCAATTCCTTGCGCGAGTCGCGTCCCTGACCTTAGCAGGACAGTTTATCAGCTCTCGAGATATCAATATCCGCCTATTACGTATACCCCGTTACAGTCGTATCTGCGAATTAGCAGCTTCCGATGTGCACTGGACCACGGACGTGGATACAGCTGAGACGAAGAAAAGAACTCAGGCACATCTGAAGGATCGACTCGTACCACTGGCCCACGTGTAAATTTCCTATCACGTACAATGTGATAGCTGCGTGAATCCGCATGTGGCTAATTAAAGAAAAAGAAAAAAAAAAAAAACGTTTCAATTATCTGTTTCTTTAATTGGTCATGCTTTGCGCTCTTTACAGGCGTCTACCTTGTAGTCGGAAAATTGTTCTTTTTTTTTTTTTACTTCGCCCCTCGCGCCGTCTACACGCGCCTCACGTTATTTCGCTCGGTGCAAATTGAAATACTGAAAACTAATAATAGTTCCATTATGAAATTTCATTAATTCGCAACTAAACCCTCGTGACAATAGCCTCCGGGCGCAGCTCGTTAGGATTTTCGTAGTTGCCCGAGACACGCGATCGAAACGAGGCGCGAGAAAGACGCGACGCGGCCGTCGGTCTCCCGATGCGTCCGGCTTATCCTACGTGCGTACCAACGTGTGTCGCTCGGCGACACGCGCAGCTACAACTCAGGGGACCAAGGTCAGGTGTGCGTGTGCCGCGTGCGCCACGCGTGCAGCCTAGAGAACTGCCTACGGGAGGCAGAGGGGAGGAGGTAGATTCAGTGTACGTACAGCGCGGGTGATGCCAGTGTGGATGCGCGTCGATAGAAACGAGCGCGCACGTGTCTCCACACATCGCCATGGAGTGAGTATGTGGAGCTACATGTGCGAACGTAAGGATGGATCCACATGTCTATTTCGCGTGCGGCCGACTACAGGTCTATTTAAAAGTTCACGATTTCGAGCTCCGATATATTCGCCTTGGCACGTGTATCTCGCTCGTGATGTCTTACTCGTACCTGGTATGGACTGGAATGCCGATTAAAATCTTTATTACGGGATAACGTAATGATTTTCTTTTTTTAATGGGATTTTATTCCTCTCCCGATTACACGGCCTGCCGTGCGAATTGCGTTCAGCCAGCATCGAGTCTTCTCTGTCTTCCTCGAGTTTCATTGGTCTCGCGCGCGTCGGACGTCGTGCAATGGGGATGCGAGCGAACGTCATGCCGGGTTAGCCTGGGTATAATAGGAGCGACGTAACTCGGGCTGACTGATGCGAAAGACGAGG
>JARQSV010000367.1:721325-740104 GCA_030142285.1 Calameuta idolon
GGTGCCGGTAGGAGGAACAAGTTACCGATTGCGTCGCGTGTGAACGCGGCTTTAGCTCCTGGCGCTGCAAATTGGTTGTCATTATCGGGACTCTCGGCGGACTCGACGGCGCGGCAGGCCGTGCAAAAGCCGGGAGTTTTCGACTCCGCATTCGCACGGGACACGCCCAACCGCCTTTCACCCTCCTTTCTCCGTCCGCGATCTCCTCGCCGTTCCGCGTTATCGCGCGCGGCCGTGCGCCTGCTGATCTTTGATTTCGAGATCGCGTGATTTCACGCGCGTCGGGCAGTTTTCGCGTATCGCGCTGCGCGGAACTCTTGGGGAGGCTGCGTCCTCCACTGGATCTTCGTTGCACGCGGAAACGTTGAGATCTCGCTCTGATCCGGAGGGATGCTGCGGGCACATCCGTATACGGCGTATAGAAACCGTAGCCGAAAGTGGTTGAGCTAAGCCAAGAAAATAGGAGAAATATTCTAGGCGCGCTTACGCTGAGACAGGACCTCGCAATCACCGCTTGAATCTCTGCCAACAATTCTCTTCTTTCTTCCTTCTCTCTCTCTCTCTCTCTCTCTTTTTTTTTTCATACATTTTCTCTTTCACCCTCCCTCCATTTTTTCTTATTCTCCACTCCCTCTCGTTCATCTCTTCCGACGTTCCTGGATAGTTCGCCCATTCCTCACGCGACTCCACGCGCCAAGGAACGATCCTTATGCCGCAGCCTCCTTAATTCCTGTATCTTTTCCTCGTACGTCTCGTATCTCGCCTACGATTTTATTCGCACAGACCATTTTCATTTTTTTCTTCTCTCTCTCTCTCTCTCCCCCCCTCCCTCTCCCTCCCCCCTCCTTTTACTGAGTTATTTCGCGGCAGCTAGACACGGGACAGTTACTGGCGCTCGCCAGAGCAGTTTTCCTAAATACGAAACGATCCTGCGCAACGCATTGGCTCCGTAATCACCGATTTAGCTTGACGGATATACTGCGCTATCCGGTCTAGACGACATTAAGGCGCATAAAGCAACGGAGACGTCCGACGTCCGACGTCCCTTCGGGATAGCGGGGTTTCGCGAGCCCGTATCAGTCCGAGGGGTGGATCTTCAATTTCGATTTGGAAATTCCAGCGACAAAGCGAGTTATGTATATTATTCGGCCGCGGATAATAAAAAAACCAGTCCGAGAGGAGAAAATCATTGGAAAGTTCCTTGAGCTTTCATGCTGTTTAACCCAGGACCGTATACCGTATTTACTTGAAGTTCTTCCCGCTAAGTTACCCGAGTCGGTACTTTGAAAAAAAAATTTTTTTCTCCTTCGTCCACCCGGTACATTCCGCCCGAGTGTCGTTTCTCGACTCTCCAGGATTTCCTGCATCCCGCGGCTCCGTTCGAAATACGTTGAATTCCGAGTTGATGGATCCATCGACGGGGAACGGTGCCAGATATATTTTTATCAGATAGCAACGCGTGGGCCTCCGGAGGGTCCATGCGCGTCCGTGTGGGATCTTTCGCTCAGTGAAAGTGTACGTAGGTATAGGATAATCCGCTAGGGTCAGTTGCAGCGAAGAGCCGAAGGACTTTAGTCAGCCGGATAAAAAGATGATAAAAAAAACAAAGAGTCCCCCGCCCTCTTGAGTCTCTCGTCGCGATGGGAAGAGAATGAAGGCGCGCAGGACCAACTGTACGTTACTCGTGCATACGTTATATACCTATATGCACGTACGAGGCCTCACGTGCTGTTCGCTCGTTACGTAACACTTTCTTCCTCTTTTCTCTCGACGAATTCAGGCACCGCGAGTATCTCGATACTCTCGAAATTTCTTTATCGAAAATTTCGTTTACTCCTGAATGCGCAGCTTGCCGAACAGACTCTTCCCGGGATACATGGGAAGCGTCAGTCTCGTGTCCTGACAAACGACCACGAAGCAGATCGACGTCGAGAGACGATTTTCTTAACGAGCGACGAATCGCTTCTCCGTTTAACCGAAACGACGCTCTTTACGTCGGAGTGGCGCGATAAATCGGCATCCGTTCGCTCGTGATTTTTCTTTTCCGATTGTTTTCTTTAATTGTGTATTCTTAAATAAGGTGCACCTGTCAGTGTTAAGACGGTGACAATTCTGCGTCCCGCGTCACCAGTTTAACGGTGTGTCCTTCCACGTGGCAAGAAAGGTGCGCGTCACGTTCTTGCAATAAACCTTGGCCGGCGATTAAACGAACTATTTATTAGCATGCTAAACCTAAATACCGTGTATATGCAGTAATATATATATATATATACACACGTACGGAGAGATACATACAGTAGCTATAGGTATACAGCTATAGACTTTAGAATCGACGTTCCTTCCTCTCGACTGGGACTTTTTAGTGGCGTCGTCCTACCGATAGGTTCACCCCAAGACCCGCGCCGATAGGCCAGTAAACTCGCTCTAACTTTGGATTATAAGAAAGTATTGTTCGCGAAGGAAAAGGAAAAAGCTCGTTGCCGGCAACGCGTCGGTTTATCTTCAGCGGCGGCACTGTGCGCCATTAACTTCCGCTTCTGTTCATATCGCCACACGGTTCGTGAGCCTTTGAAAAATCTTGCAGCTCGATACGCGTACGCCGCGATACGTAATTTTTTTTTCCAAGGACTCCATTGCTGCGGGCAGTACGTACAGAGAGAGAAAGAGAGAGAGAGAGAGAGAGAATTTGCTTCGTATCAATTTTCAAAGTTCCTTCCTCTTGGCAATCGCAGTACGACGGAGTGAAGTTCCTCGGCGGGTAACTCGTGTCGAGGATGGAGTAGGTGGCGAACGGTCGGTGAACGGTGGGTGGCGGGACTGGGTGGGAGTAGAAGGAGGAAGTGAAACGCAGTAGAAAGAGGGAACGGGTTAAGGTACCGTCCAAGGTTGCTGCGCAGGAGAGACGCCAGGGAATCCATCTATCACTGCTATCGCTACTATTACTACCAGAGTACTAGCAGCCACTGCTGGCCTGTCTGCCCATTTAACGATGCGCCGCGACGCCTTGGACCGCAGCCAGCGAAACGGCCCGGAGTTCTTAGTCATCGGATGTGCCGAGGAAGACCTCGCGCCACGGACGCGACGATACCGTGTGGGAAGACTCTCGAGACTCTCTCGCACGGCGCACCAGCAGAATACGCGTCTAATAAAAGATCCTAACCCTGTAACGTAATTCCACCCGCGCACTAATAATAGAGGAGAGGAGGGCAAACGCACTGAAATTTCGGGCTCTCTGCAACGCGTGTAACGCGAATCGATCTCCGTACTCGATATTTATTATCGATCTGCGATCGATTCATTTCTTTAACGGAACGACTCGTGCACGATATTTTCGCTGCGATCTTACCGACCGAGTCGACGTGCCACGAGTCAGCGTGAGACTTTAACGCGAATCGGTCGTCCGTGGAGAAAGTCACTTTTCCATTCACCTTCTTTTAATATGCAGCCAACGACGGACTCTCCCTGGTTCCTTCGTTGCCGATACGGATTGATAGTACGCGGAGAGACGTGGTTATCTGTGCTCCGCTCTCTCTCTCTCTCTCTCTCTTTCTCTCCTTATCTGGCCTCTCCCCCCACTCTCTGTCTCTCGCTTATTGGCCTATTACAAGGAGTACGGTAGTATTGCGCAACGGTATCGTGAACGTCGTTATATCAATGTAGGTCATGTAACGATCGTATAATTCATTTTACGAGACTCTCTTATCCGTGACTGTATGTACGATTCTTTGTTATATAATACATACGCATAGTACGTAACGTCTATTTGACACGTAAGTATCATTTAATTAGGAAGAATCGGCCGATCGCAATAATTGCGCGGCAACGTATTTATCTTTTGACGGAAATATTCGTATCGTAAGCGAGACTCGCTTGCGCCTCTCACCCGTTTGCCTTAGGTGGTTGATATTTCGATTTTGCAAACTTTCACACCAGATTAGAAACTCGTGGCCAATGTGAGACGCGACTCGCGAACGATAGCGCGATATCCGGAATGGCCGGTTCAGATGTGACAGTGATTATGATTGTAGAGGGAGGGAGGGAGGGGAATTTAGATGCCGGCTTATCTGTCGGCGAGAGGATTAATTAATTCGTCATATCGACGACAGTCAAGAAATTCCTAATTAACCGCGAGTACTTATCGCGTCAATTGTTAGGTCACTCACAGGAGCGTCTCGCGATAGCGCGAAAGGGTGATGCAACAAAGCCTAGGGATGTTTGATTCTTATAAGCGTCGCGAATTCGCATATTTGCCATGTGGATTTTCAGCCGCGTCAGAAAGCTCTGGCGCGGAGTCACCGCCGAGAGCGCAAATATCCTGGAGGATATTTTTTTTTTCGGCGGTGACGTCGGAAATCTTAAATTTAGGCTAACCCGGTACTGCGAGCGGTGCAGTTTGGGATTCCTTGGGTCTTTTCCTCGTTCGACGTCGGCAACTTTAGCCGCACAAGAAACTCGTCCGGTGCTGGGCAGGACTTCCCGTAGGAAGTCCTGTCACGATTAGGCGCCGACGAGCGACGCGCCGCGCGCGGTTCCCTTGTCGCTCAACGTGGTCCGTCGCGTCCGTGTCCTTCGTACTTGTCAGGATGAACTCGAGTTTAAGGACCCTGTGTCCTTTAACGACCACTGCTGACTCCTCAATGAGTCTCGCCCACGGACCTTCTGCTTCCTGCGGAATGACTTTTGGCGCGCTTTGCTTTCTCTCTCCCCATACGGGATGCGTCCGTGGAATTGAGGTCGGAGCAAGATCAGCCTCGGGCTAGTCCCGAGGACTGTGGGTGCCTGTGCGTCAATATTTTTCTATGTTTTAAATATATGTTAGCTACGAGGGCTATGACGTACTGACCTAGGTCAATGAAACTTTCGACAACCAGGTTACGTTCATCTCGGGATCGTCAGGATTTTTCCACGTTTCTTCTCGTTCCTTTCACGAACGCGACTCCTCGTCGCAGCCTCTTCTCGCTGCACCTTCGCTTCTCTACGGATCCCCCGAGAACGGCCGACGCGACTCCTCTTAATTCTCCTCCGCGCTGCCATTAGAAATAGAACCCGTCGCTGTCTATGCCGATCGGAAATAGAAAAGTTTGGTATACGCCGGAGGTGAACGTTCTGCTCCTGTCGTGTCTTCGTCCGACGAGTAACGCCCAGACGCATCCACCCAGCATCTTCCCACCGATGGACCCCCGATATCCCTTTCGATAAGATACGTCGCCCGTAGGTGCTTTCAGGATTCTCATGGAACCCGAGTAGACACTCGCGTACCTGGTTCCCACGTGCTTTTCGACAGCTCTGACATTTTCCTATGTACGTTTTACATGTTACAGATCGTTACAAGTGTACGAGGATTACGGGGTGCGACATTCCGAGATTTTGCGAAATCAGCGACTAGCAGGCGGTTCCGGGTTGGGTGGTCCACTTCGACATCAGAACACTGTTATTCTCTGGCTACAGTGCGATCAGGTACAATCAATTTGGGAATTGTCTATGGGACACCCGGTATACAGACTCCCGCTACCGACAGTTCAGGCCTTTTGGTAACGACGGTTCTCATATAATTTTCGTATTAAGACGTTTTCAATCCTTTCGTCACGCTCCTCTCCCGCCCCTCTCCCGCCCCTCTCGCGCCAGATCGTTCTGCCTAGTTTCATCTCTCATCTCAATGCTGCCCGACCTACATTGTACCATATAGATAGACCGTTGCACGTAGAGAGCCGCCTTGACTCGCTCAACGCTCGTTCGCTTATTTGTTCGCGAAACACGGCGAACTTTCGCTGAAATGGTTAGGTAACAGTTTGCGCGAGAGACTGGCCCGTATTGGCCTATCGGCTCCTTCGGTACTTGGATGCCGTTTAGTTGGCAGCAAGTCGGCCGAGCACGGACTCTCGTGGAATTTCGATTTTTACTCGCGCTGCGGCGTTTCGCTCGGCAGCTAGAGGCTGATAGCACAGAAATCAGTGTTACACCCGTCGCTGCCGAAGCCGGGTACCCGCAGCCTTCACCTACGTCTCCCGCCTCTCTTGGCTTAAAATGCTCACGTGAATTCTGGAATTTTTATCGGCAACCAAAGTCGCTTGCCTTAATTGAAAGAGAAGTCGAATCGCGCGTCCCGACTCGACTCTTCCTGACCCACATTTTGAGGTTTCCCAATAGTAGGGATCTGCTAAAGGATTCTATACTCGGTGACCGATAAGTCCTAACCGCTACGCTATACCAATTTCTCCAAGAGCATTCGCGCACATCAGTACCGTAGATGGTTTATACCGAATTGGTATCGGGTTCGTTTTATTCAACCGTTTGGGATGCCGTTAATTAACATTCTGCAACGTTTCCCACGTGTGGCACGACGCCGCGTGTCCCTTCACTTCTGTTACGTTTCGCAGACTCATTCCGCGTTCCCCTCCGACAGACGAAACGTGCGGTTGCCAACTTTTACCGTGAAAAAAAAAAAAAAAATAAAAGAAACAGAAAAAATAAGAAAAAGCCGGGCATACACTGCCAAAGTCAATCGAGCGATACTTCAATGAAGATTCATGGCGTTTTAACAGCCATAGAGAAAATTCGACTTATTCGCCGGTATGGGATCAAATGGATTCTCAGTATTTCACGTAACTACATGTATATCTATACGCACAGGCAATTCCTTATTTTTATCTTGCTCTAAAAAAGAATAAGTAACCTACGAAAAGAATGGTCCCGCAGAGTCGTAAAATTCGCAGAAACCAGAGTTCTCTCGTCTGCTGCGCGATTCGCCGGCGCGGAGTCCTTCGCTCGCGAATTCCCCCTCGCGATCGCGCATTCTCACGCACACCGACGGAGGCGCGACCGAGTCCTCGTGGCTCGACTAAGGTTTCGCCTCTCGTGTCAGCCGATTCGCACCGTCCGATTGGCTGACTGACCGTAAACTTTCTCGTATGAGTTTCCTTGGCACGTGTGTGCACCTGTACGTGTGACACGTAGTATAGTAAGGATTGTCATGTGTGTCGGTGAACCGACACTTTGCTGACTGGCGTAACGTACTCTCTCTCTCTCTCTCTCTCCTCCTCCTCTCCTTCCCTCCATGTTCTGCCATACACACGTAATGCTCCGAGAGTCTATTACGTACGTACTAGAGGATACGCGCAACGTAAGAGCGTACAGCCGAGTTCACATGCACCAGCGTGTTATTTTTATGAATGACTCCGAGCCCCGTGACTGCAGCGCCCGCTGAGACGCCTACGAGGATCGTTCGCTCCCTGTTGGAACTTCCATTCTTTCTCTATTACTCACGGCGCTCTCGAGGGCTTCAATAGTCTCACCTTGTGGAATACGTCGTACTGCGATTTGATGGATTCGTTTGCTCGTAGATTTTCTTCGTGTTCTATTTTTTTTCTTTTTTTTTTTTCTTTTCGTTGAATTATAATTGGAAATGGGTTGTGGGCAGTTTAACGTTGGCTTTGGGCATCGGCGAACAGGTCCTGGAGAGAGAGGGAGGTCTCTTTGGTATGGATCGAGGACATTCTCAGAGAAAGAATAAAACTACTCTCCGAAGGGTCATCGGATGACCCTGAGAGAGGGGTCATCCGTCTCGGAGGATGTCTGGCTGTTAATTAAAATGTGCTCGGCATCTGGCACGGGGGACTTCGCTGCTTCCCGTCAGTGTTTCTTATGCGCGAATCGTACGCACGATTCGCTTGAGAATCGCCTGCGAATGGCACTTGGCCGGCAGCTGCCGGCATATCAATGCACATCCAGGGATGTCGTCACTTCCTGTGTGTTGTGGCTGCTTCTCCTCGCGGAGACCAGTCGAGACTTGGCGTGCATGCATTTTCCTCTCTCTCTCTCTCTCTCTCTCTCTCTCGCTCTCGCTCGCACACGCCTCTGTCTCTCTTTTACTATCTCGTGCTCTTTTTCTCCTTTCTTTTCTCATTCCTTCACTCCCCGTTGCCATTGTCCTGCGAGAGAACCGTTAGGGAGCGACCACGGAGCGAGTATGAATGAGTCGGATTATCCTTCGTAATTTGGCCTCCCTCGTTAACTCCACGGACTGTGTAAAACAACATTTGGACATTTTATTCCTTAGCCCATTTAACGTCCTACAGATCGGAAGCCTTCGTAGACGTTTATTTATTTCCTTTCTTGTTTTCCCACTTCGCGCGCCATACCTTGACTTCCACTTGAATGCCTCCTGCCTCCTCCGATCGATCCTTGGCTTTTGCGCCACTTTTAAACGCTTTGTCGCTCTGCCCATCGCGCGCCAGTCGTTCTTACTCTTCGGTCTTCTCTTGCTTTCCCATTGGTTTTGGCTACCAGACGCGCAGCTGTACTTTACCGCATCGAAATGACATTGAACGGAGATTCAACGATGGACGTAGCTCTTAGGAGTTCATCATTCAATCCAGTGCGGTATCGGCCTGATTGCGTACAGAGAGATCCAGGCCCCCCGCGCTCTCCTCCCTGATGTCCTCTACGTCTCCCAAGCTTCGCCCCCTCTCCCCCCTCCTTATCTTCCCTCTCTGCCGCGACTCGTCGGCTGCTCACGCTGCCGTCAGCATTTTAGCCGCGGTCGTTTTTGCCGGAGGCACGCATGGCATTTCCGGCAACGCGAAACGGCGTCCGAAAGTTTCGACGAAGCGTCGCGACGGGAGGAGATCGCGAATACAGAGGACAGAGAGAGAGAGGATCTCGGATGCGAATAAGAGGGACGTCTCTCTCATTCTCATTTCTCCTCAGCCTTTCTCGCCAGCATTTCTTCGCATTATTTTTTACTCGTCCTCCGGCCGCTCGGTCGCCGCTCTTTCGGCAACCGGAATCCTTTCTCGGAAAGGTCTGGACCCGAGAGGATCTCTGGCCAGGCGAAATTCCCTCGGGGCCCGGCGGCGGCGGCGGCGACCTGCGATCCCTCGACTGCTCAGCCCTTTCCTAGGTAGTCGGACATCGGACGGCGGTTCCCACCCGGGCACCCGGGCCACTCGGCATCTTCGCTCCATGAAGGATGCCGGTGCCCTATCGGGTTGCCACCGAAATAGACGCGAGTACGTGCGGCCATTTAGTTCGCTCGAGTCGCTCCATTAGGAAGCCGCCCTCGTAGGACTGGAATTCCGTATTCTGAATTTCTGGGACGCTGGCTGAAGGCCTTTCGTCTTTTCCTCGATCCTCGTTTACGAATTAACGCGTCGTCCTGCGACGCAACGTTAACGCGCGTCTCGTTATCGGGGTGGGGGGGAGGGGCGGATTGCCTAATAGGGTAGAGATGCGCTTCTTACGGTAAACAGGCAGGCCGACGACTCCCGTCTAAAACCAGCAGACGTACGGTGGTTGCGCAATTCGCTTCTTGCGCTTCGTGCGTGCCCCCCCCCGTATTTTTTCAGCTGTCTCGAAGAAAAAGACAAAGAAAAATAAAAAGAAACGACGACCGAAGAACAAGTGTAACCCGATTTTCCAAGCCGGGACGGAAGTTCAATTGTGCGTCGCTTGGTGCCACTTGGCAGAATCTCTAGGCGGATTCTCACGAACTTCGACGTTACCAGAGACGATCCGCAGGTGTTTTGGAAATTCTTTAAAGGGGGCAACGCCCGTCCTCTCCCGTCCTCCTGCTTCCCCTCGTCTTTCCTATTCTCTCTTTCTCTCTTGGCCCGCTTCTTTAAAGCTCCTCCGCAGACTCGGCCGCCTAGAAAAAATGGTCGAGACTAATTTTCGCGACAATCGCGACGTCGTCTCCCCCGCGCGTTATTTTTGACTCTGGCGACTTTACTTCCTTGGCGCGCGCGCGCCACTTGGCCAAACGTCAAAACGCCGCTGCGAAAATGTTGCTTTTACAAGATCTTTTCTCTGCTTGCCTACCCACGCTTCTGCCGACGCGGTCCGCGCACGCGTCTCTACGGTCCTCCCTTTACGATCGTCGTTTCTTCGCACATGTACTGTACCCAGCATCCGCACTGGCGTATCTGCCGGGTTTCGTTATCGCTTGGTTCTCGGTAATAAGGTTAAGGCGCTGTCGCGACTCTTCGCTCCGGCGACGCCACGAATATTTCTCGCAAAAATTTGTCCGCAACGGACGACCGCTCGACCGATATCAGCAGTCGAAAAATTCACGCGATCCGATCAGGTCGCATTTCGCGTGAAAATTTCATCCGCGGAATCGTCTGCCGAGGAGACATTGTCATTCTGACTTCTTTAACCTCCAGACATTATGTACATTGTGATCGACGTGAACGACATTCGCGAATATTGTGTGCATATTTCTTTCTGCAAATAGACTCGTCCCCGATACTATCGACCCGTGAGAAATGCGTCTAATCTAACCTCCGAGAGGTTCTAAGTCAGCAGGTCTTATCTCCACTGCACTCGAGATTCGTCGAAGCCTCTTGAGTGACTCTGCCAATGGGCTGCTTGCAGTTTTCGATCTGTTTCGTTTATTGCGTTTATCCGCGACGGGTCAGTCCCATTGGAGGGAAGGGGGCGGCGGGGGCCATCCGAGGCAAGCCGTCAAAGTCCTCGGCAACTCCTGGATCGTGAGACCCCGAAAAACTCAGGCACTGATGGCATCGAAAAAGGCGCGGGAAAAGCCGCCGTTCTACACGTGCGTTCCGCAGACCTTGGCCCCATTCGCAGCGCGTGCCTGGGTTGTTCGGCTGTTGCGAATAACCCGCGTCCGACTAGTCGCCGGCTTAACTGGCTGCCGACAATTAACGAAATCAAGAAGGAACGCGGCTTATTACGTAAACGAGCCTGTTCACCCATATTCTAGGATCTCTTGCGCATCTACCTGCCTTCCTACCGTAGCTACCTGCTGCCTAGTAGGATTTACCTGTCAGGCTGCCCACTGTAGTAATTTTACCTTACCTCGTACGCCATTGGTCGTACCCCGTAGGTACACAGTTAACCCTGAACGACTACGGGTAATCGTACTGTACCGCACGGAGGGTTCGGAAGGTCAATTTAATGGGCGATCGCTTATCGGTATCCTGAATATTTAATCTCTCTTCGATTCCTTTGACCAGGCGGGTCCTGGTAAAATTTGTTAACGCACGTAGCGACGCATTGACTGTAAAATTCTCAAAGTCCTAAGAATTTTCAAAGTGCTCCTTGATCCTTGGCTACCGATCACTTTCGCAGTCGAGATCGTCAATGCGATTCCAGCAACGAACCCTTGAAGCGATTCCAGCAACGAACCCTTGAAGCGATCCCGCGCGCGCGATCGTCTTTACCGACCGAGGTAAGCGCGAAATGAAGTTCACCGGGTTCCTCGTATCGTTGCCCATCGTCTGGCTGTCGCGCGATATTCCCGATCGTCTCGGAAGAGTCTATTCTCGTACGCGAGTTTATTTCTCGCACAGCCAGGCTAATTCTGCTCCCCGTGGATCCCATTTGTCGATCCTCCACAGTCTGCGAAGTCGGCTCTTTCTTTAGTGTGGGTGGTGCGCCGCCCAATTATACCAGTTCACCGTTGAGAATTAGTATCCGCACGAAACGATGCGTTTCTACCTGTTGCGCGGACCTTCGGTACTTTTCTTGGCGATGTAATCGGCGATACCATGAATTTACTCTAATCGCTTTGCCATCGTATTTGCGACTGTCGGTGTTGCGGGTAGTGAAAAAAAAAAGAAAAAAAAAAAAATTAAAAAAGTCGATACGAACGAGATCGAAGGTATTATCAAGGCCCTTCCCGCTACGGTGTAATCTTGCTATTGGTTTTTCAATGAAATGCCGACTATCGGTTGTTATATCTATTCGAAAGAGAAAAAATTAGATTGATATCAAGGATTTGGTATCTTTCGTTCGATATTGCTGCAATAGTCTAATGTAGAGTAACCTCGCAATTAATCCACGTGCTCGCTATTACGATAGTCGACATTGTAAAGTTTTCAATGTTAATTTGACTTTTTCTTTTTTTTTTTTTTCACAGAAAGTCCTAGACGCCAGACTCAACGCCAGAGTCGACGCTATGGTGGAGGCTGGATTGGTTAAGGAACTTTTGGATTTTCATGAGCACTACAATCAGGATCGGATTAAGAATAACGCGTAAGCCGTTCTATGTAAATGCTGCATGACGCGATAAGACGCTTTAATACCTTACGTTGTGATATATTATTGCCAATTTTCTCACACATGCATCTCGCTTATCTCACATGCACGCTCGACACATTTCGCTTCCGCGAAGCGCGCGTCGCTTTTGCTGCTTTCGACACGTGAGCGTCGCCGTCGTCGCCGTTTGCATCGTGAATGGACCTTCCTGTGCCCGGAAATCAGGAGGCAGTGCCCAATGCTGTACGAAACTCCGTGACCGGATGCGGACGCGAAGGGACGACGGAGGGGGTGGGCTGGGGACGGGAGGATCAGAAACGCGCTGCAGCCACGTCATTCAGCTTTAAATAAATAATGGAGCCTCGTGGTACTTTTCTAGCTTCCATTGAGAGAACATTTTTCAGGGTCTAAGGGGTCATTGAAAATGGGACCAAGGACCCTCTTATTCAGTGACTTTTTGCTTTGTGAGAAAAAAAAAGCTCTGGTTCGATTTGAAAAAAAAAAAAAAAAAGAAGAATTGAAAACGTCCCTCATTTATTGTCGTTTCAATGGAACTGTCCGGACCTGGATGTTTGAACGGGTCCAAGATTTCGTTATACCTAAAGAACGAAATCCCGGAAAATCAGTATTATTCGTCAACTCCAGTACAATTGCCAAGAGAAATTGGCGAGGGACCAGAGTTCCTGAAATTTGGCATTATGCGAAAGAGGCAGGAAAATATATATATATATTTTTTCAAAATTATCAACACACTCGAAATCGGAGGTTTCGCCTTGAGAACCAGGAGGATTCACACCGAGTCATCGAATTCCGTAAGAATCGGGTGACCGACGTCTCGTGTACCGTCTGTTCGCGCACTCGAGTTCTGCAAATTCTATCTTCCGCGAGTCCGTCTGCGACGCAAAAGACTGCAGAAAGAGATTAAATTCTCGCAAAAATGTCCGATCGATCCTCAAGGACTCACGGAAGAGATATCGGCTTTCCGACAAAAGCGAGACTCAGCCAATTGTGAAGAATCGCCGAGCTAGAGGGAAACGAAAAAAAAAAATGTTACGATGCTCAGATTACACATTAACATTAGCGTTTTACGCAATTCCTATTGCGCCGCCTGCAACTGCGTTATTATTTATTGCGTAGCCATAATATTACGTATTAATTATACCTAATGTCAAGTCGGCAATTTCCAACCATATTCGGAGTTCATACTGCATCCGTATGTTTTACGCTCGAAGCCAAATATGCATTTGCACGCACTTCCTCGCTCCTCGCGCGTCTCTTTATTTTTAACGTCAATCCTATCAAAGTCCCAGCATGCATTGCGACATCCAATATCAGTTACCTGTCGCGCCTCCATGTATTTCCCTAGGCTATAATCTTTATCAGTACGCTCTTTCCACCTTTCCTTATCATTCCCTCCTACCTGCTGGTATCGTCTATCCAAAGATCACTCCTATCGATATACATATGTCACGTCGAACAAGAAATCCTGTGATCTACTGCCAGCCGAAGATAACTGTTTCTTAATAATAACCAGATACCTCATTTGTCAAGTCATTACTCATTGCCGCGAGAGGCAAAAAAGAATCGATCGAATTAACGAATCATCCGTAAATTATTATCGACGATTTTTCTATGTGGAGGCTACTGGCAATATATGTCGTGCGCAAAGCACGTCATGTCAACGACGTGTGTGTGTACAGGTGAATCCGTGTTGTAATAGAGAAGTTTCGGTAGCCAGCGAAGACACGTGGCAAAAGTCGACAATATTTTGTTTGCCTACGAAAATACGTTATCGAATCGTACTATAGTATTATAGTGTAGTGCGATAGTACTATTTCGTAAGTAAACTAGTACTCCACGATTTATTTCCACCCGGATGCTTCCTCGTGCATCGAAATGGTCTTGATGAAATAAAAAAAAAATCAAAATCAAATCTCTCGGTAATCGATAAACAACGATCACCGCACTCCGTTCATTGATAACGCGATAAGCTCGTGGCGCCGGTCGATACATTTTCCTTAGATAAGTGCAAAGGATCGAGCGTTATCGTATTTTTAAATGTAACAGTGAAACCTTGAGACAATGTAAGACTTCCCGTTTCGTTACACAGTGTCTGAGCTAGGAAAGTTCGTTAGAGACGATAGAAAAAAAAAAAAAGATTTCCAGCACTTTGAATGCTACTTGACTAGTTTATCGGGTAGGGGTTATCGCGATTCTTGAAGGGTTAATCGCAATAAAATATTATGTTTCTCGTTCCAGTTTGACCCACTGCGTTTCTTCTCTTTCGTCTATTAACACTTGACCCGAGAAGAGTCACTTTGTTGCGCGTCTCTGTAAACCCTGCAATTGAAATTCTCGATCAGTCGCGTTCTCATAGGTACGTTCTTACGCGTGAAAACTACCTTTTACCGATAATCCGTACGAACTTCAGCCGCTCGTAATATCCTATTTTCTATTATGTAAATTGAATGAAGATTCGTCGTACTTTCCGTAAGCTTTTTTTTAAGCTTGCCGGATGTGACGTCAGTCCTGTCTTCGAATCGGCGTTCCCGGTAAACGACACCGGTATTCCGTAACGTCAAGAGCGAAACCGGCGATGGACGTGCGCTGCCTTTTCTCTTACTTATTGAAATAAATTAATCGTGCCCCTCACGGGAGACAATGGGACTCGCGAATGATATTTTTATGAAATTGGCTGCTTTCGCGGAATTCAAAGGAATTCAACAATCCACGCACACAGTCAGGGAAAATTAATTCGTTACTCGTGCGCGGGAATCCTCGGCTCCCACGGAGAAAGGTTTTAATGTCAAGTTAACGGAACAAATGGCAAGTATCTTCCGTTGGGTGGGTGACCTACATTAATTCGCCTCCGCTTTGCATGCTCAATGCCATTTGCATGCAAGCAAGTGTGTTGGAGATGTTTAGAAATTTTTTTTTTTTTTTTTTTTTTAAGACGTGGATACACTATCTTTTTATAACGTCTTATCAAAACATTACGAATTACGCACGTTGTGAGTTATTGTTAATAATAATAATTATAATGGCAGTGGGATGATAATGTACCGATAGCAGTTCGCGCTCCGGGAGATTAGACGGTCTTTTTCGGTGACGTCTCGATAGAGCAGCGCATGGGTGAACAAGTAATAAGATAATTTCGAATGGTTGAATGATTTTTGGATTTTGGATTTTTTTTCTTCTTCTTCTCAGATTTACGTCACTCGTATTTCAGCGTCACGGCTCGGTCCAGTTTAACGCCGAAAGTCATTTTCGCTTGGCACGTTCGCTCCTACGTAACGGAACGTTTTAATCGCGCGCTGAGAACCCCTTGTGATAGATGATTATTGAAACTATACGTTTCACGTCGGAATTAATATCGCATTGCCGAGAGGCGCTTAGCAACAGTTGAAAAAATATTTGAATAAATACCTGTCGGTTTACATGCTAACGATATTAGTATTACAAGCGGGCCCAGACCTTTTCCTATTCGTGAGTCCATCCGTTCAGCTGCCCACCTGTCCGTCCCGACGCGTACGTAACTCTTCGATTTTCCGGATGTCCTTCAGGATCACGGTTTTGTGTATTCTTTATGTTACTTTTTTTCACACATTTAATTATCATTCAATCTCCGAGGAACGTCGGAATCTCAATATTCGATTGCGCCACTTACATCGATATCTGGGAAGAAGCTACTCTCGAAAAGACCCTTTCTATATTCATACGTAGATATGTATTTTGGCCGGAATAATTTTAAAAATTGATAAGAGCGAGAGAGATAATATACGAATTTTTTTTTCATTTGTTTCCTCACTGTGAAATTTTTAAGCAAACTTTTCGCCTCTTTCCCTGCGTCTTGTAGTCAGGCTTAACGTGTATACGTAATTTGTATGGAGACTCGATGCTTTGTATGCGCGACTGAAATGAGTAATGTCGTGCGTTTGTCACTCACCTTTCTTCACCTTTCCATTAAAATCTATCTCTCTTCTTCTTCTTTTTTTCCATCTTCCGTTTCCCTCCATGTGGCTCTTGCCACGTAAGCACGACCGCCTGACCTCGAATCGCCTGCTATCATCATGCGCCGCGTGATAAGCTGCCCAGGCGTGTAAAATGCAATTCCTTGTATTCTGCTCTATTGCAAATATAGAACGGAGGCGACGACGATTACATTTCCTAGGAGGACGAGTAATCTTGCGCGGGTCGCCCGGTTGCATTTGACATTAGCCAAATAAAGCTTAATGATAATTGCACGGACTTGGTTAATGGTAAACAACGCTGTATCGAATGGAATAATATTTTCAGATTGCCAGACTATACCAAAGGAATTTTCCAGAGTATCGGATTCAAAGAGTTTCACGAGTACCTGATACTTTCCAAGGAGCAGAGGGAATCCAGGAAGGTAAATTTTCATTATTTTTTGGAATCGCTTGAGCTTCTTTCGATCAGCAATAAATGTGCTTCAAGGAAGCTAAACCGTCGTTTCTCTTCTCTTTCAGGGAATGAAATTATTGAAGCAGGGCATCGACGATCTGAAGCTGGTCACTAGACGCTACGCCAGAAAGCAGCAACGATGGGTTTTGAATCGATTCATTCGACGTGCAGACAGGCAGGTGCGAACTCTGCTTTTTTTTCTTTTTTTTCATGGAGATTCTTTCGATTTTTCTTCACTGCCATTTATATTGACTATTTTGCAACGCGTGCAATTTCTATTCGTTCGTTCTCTACCTTCTTCACCTTCGTCTACTTGCTCCTCTTATTCTCTGAATGGTCTTTAAGGCTGACTGGACGATTCTGCCTATGCGAGAATAAAGGACCGAATTTTACTTTTACTCAGGTACCTCCGGTGTACTCTTTGGACTGCACGAACGTCGAGCTCTGGGACAATAACGTCCTGGAGCCAGCTGTCGCGATAATATCTGCGAAACTTAAAGGCGAGACGCCGGCTCAGATACCTTTGAACGAAAAGGTGAAGAATGAGAAGACGACGGACAGCAGCAACGAGAAGAGTCACTTCTGTGAGGTAAAGACAGTGAATGATTTAGAAAATTCATTTTCCGGTTAATTAAATATGTCATTTCTCTGATCAGACTGTTTTTCTTTGTTAACGTATCTGCGCAGCCTTGTCAAAGGATCTTCATCGGGGAACTGCAATGGAACGCTCATCTTCAGGGCGCTAAGCATAAAAGAGTACTTCAGAAGAAGAAAAGAATGGAGAAAGAAACTAAACAAAACAAGGAGCCAGATACTCCCAAGGAATAATATGCTCGAAGCATCAGAAAATAGTGTAAGTGAATTAAAATTTACAATTTTAGCTCTTCTGTCAACTAGTGTTTCGTTACCGACGTATGGTAACTTGATGTCTTCAGTTTTCATAAATATCAAACGTCCATATGAAACTGCAAAGCAGTACTTACCGACGGTTGATATCATATCGGCAGATGGAGTGTGAATTTTTTATATCCATAAATATAATAGTTGAGAAAGTCTGTTTAAATTTTTTGGTCCTTTCATCTTTTTATGTAATCCATTCTTTTTTCATTTTGCAGATGCTATAGTCACGTTCAAAGCTGCGCAACGGGTTAAGGTTTTGCAGGAAAATATATATTCGGGGACCTAGTCGTCGATCAACGTTACTTTTATACCTTGTATAGTCATTTTAAGAAGCAATGAATGTTTAAGTATATATCGAACGAGGAGTCTTTACTTTTATATCATATAAATAAAAGACTACATCTCAGGAACTGCTGGTTGTTGGAACTTTTTTTTTTAAATGTATTGACGATGGGTCGTAATCTGTTACTACAGATATTTCCTGTGACTCTTCATCTCCCCAGTGAATCTTATTACCTTTACTCATGGCGCAGGTCATATTATTTAAATATGAAATATACTTCCAAAAATCTTGGCTCCGAAGAATTATCACTGGCTACGCAGGTACTAAAATTTCATGTACAATCCTTAATTTATATTCATTGATTCGAATGTCATGCTTAAATGCTTAATTTAGATATCCACTTTTCCTATTTCTTATCGCAAAAGTGTTTAACGCTTTGAATTACCAGTGGGGTAAGGAGCTTGAAGTACTCGGATGGCTGACTTGACTGGTTTTAGAATGTCAATTAACACTCCAGTCTCCTTCTAGAGACTCTTTGAGTTTAGGTAGACCTATCTGCATTCTACCATTAGTCGGAACAGGGAAAAACTTACTAATATATGTATGTACTTTAACATCACTAGACAGGAGATAGTAACGAGTCTAGGGACTTGCTTTTACGTTACTATTGACGAGCACAGCCATATGAAGATACGTCTTGAAGGATACCGGTTTCTCCAAGACTCAATTAAATGTCCAACTCAACGAAGAATCCTGATTTCTTGATTTCTCTTAAACGGTAATAATTAGAACGAGTTGAAATAATTTTTTTTTTGTATTACTAAAATAACAGATTTCCTTTCACTGTCAAATCCGTTCTTTAGTGTCATAAATAAATCTCGTATTTATCCCCTGGTTAGTATGTCATTTATTGATGGCGAATGTTACAAAGTATAATTTGATATTTTTAAAAGATAAAGTTTTTTTTTTTTTTTTTACTGACAGTCGTGAAAGTCTATCTCGAGAAAGAATATGTCGAATTTTTTCCAGGAGAAGCGATACCTTTAAGAGCTATTACGATACTTTTATAATACAGATAGAATTAAAAATTTAAGGAAGCGAAGCGCAGGAAAACTGGTTTTATAGATTCGTGATTTATTGACAACTGTGTGTACGCTGTATCTTAGATTAC
>JARQSV010000367.1:765240-786816 GCA_030142285.1 Calameuta idolon
AAATAGGATAGGGAAGGATTATCCTCGAGGGTGGTAGGGGGAATCTGGGAAGCGTCGCGACGCAGTCCGTCCTCTGCATTGGAAAAGGACGGCGGATCCTCGAGAATTCCGGGCGGTTTAATTTTCCAAAAAGCTGGATTTCCCAAACTTAAGAAACTTTCCTCCTGCCTGTAGCTGACTCGATTTATCGTTCGGAATCCCACCCGGTAGATAATAGACTATCGCATAAGAATTCCGAGCAGCCACCCCGAGTCAAGTGCAGTTCGATTCGCTCGCCAATCAAAAGGTAATTCACTGATTTGACACCTAATAGGTTTCTTAAAATTTCCGAATATTCGTCAATTAATTAGCAATAAAAAAATTCCAGTTTCGCGCATCACGTTGGTACTACGTAGAAAAAGGATAAAAGGGCCCGAAGGGAAGACAATCGAATGGGGGGGGGATGGCGTGGAGGTCTGTTATCAGATTGTAGCTTATATAAATCCCTGCAATCAAAAGATGCCCATCTAAACAGTAGCAATCACCCGGTGAGGATAAATGCCAGGAAAAACGTCGTCCCCTTCGTTTTCAGGAATCTCAAAGTCGAACGAAAGGACTCGTTATCCTGGGAAATATATTTTATCAAATTGCCAATAGTTAGTTGTAAAAATGATTTTATCGATCTAGCAGCAAATCCGGAGAGTAAAATTAATTGACCGTGATAATAATAGAGACCGTAACGAGAAGAAAGCCTTTGAGATAATCAGAGTCTTAAGAGAATGCAGCCGAAGGGCAAAAAGGGTTCAAAGGACTTGCTCCTTGCACGCGGAAACGGAATTTCACTCCTGCGCGGATCCTTAGTATTTGTAGCCACGATCTTCAAAGATCAAGTTGACCCATGGAAGCTGGAAATCTTGGATCTAGAATGATACGGGATAAGACGCAAGGATTATGCCAAGAAGGAATCTAAGAAAAAGCAGGACTGGAATTATACGGAATATCGTACCAGACTGTAGTTTGCCAAGCGATTAGATGGAGCCTTGCGATTCCTTGGCAGAGGCCAAAAACTGTTAAGACAATATTCCCACACGACTACTGCAAGGAATTAAGAGAGAATGAGAGAGAGAGAGAGAGAGAGTGTGTATACGCGATGCAAAGAAAGAACAAGAAAGTTATTGGTAACGATTCCAAAGTTTCTAATTTGGTCCAGAAATCTTTACACACAGGAGCCGCGTACCGATAGCGATGGGAGTCTGCAAAAATTAATGGCGACTTCAACCAGTAGAAAATATTCGCGAGAATTTGGCAGAGCAGGTAGACAAGGCGAAAGCCAATAGCCATAAAGGGAGATGAAAAATACTATTTACCACGAAGGAGGAACAAAGCGAAGAACTTGTGTAAAATCTACCGTATACCTGGTAGATATAATAAAAGGTGAGGAGTCTCTAAGTAACTGAACCTCTTTGATGTCTTTGATAAGGACGTCCTATGATAAGGATACCTATACCTATATGTGCCCTATGTACCAATATAAATTTTTATCTAAATTCCTATACCCTCCTGCACTCGAGTTCAACTTAAACGTGTATACAGTACATACTTGTCATTTAGAGTAGCATAAAGCATTACGCGATCCCAGCACGACAAATTGGACTGCAGCCATCATTTCCATGGATACCATTATCTTTTATTGAGAATTCTACTGAATCGTTTAAGGAACACAACAGTACCGGAGATGAAGTATACAATTTTCATGATACACGTATTACGAACGATAAGGGAGAGAGAGAGAGAGAAAAAAATTATCTACCCTATCTACGCGCTTTAGAGCTGAATGTTATTTCTACCGTAGAGTCTGGAAAACTGGCCGTTGTGTTGTTACTATTTAATAGCGGCAGTAACGATGCAGAATCGCAAGTACAAGAAGACACGTGGATTCGCTCGTACCGCGTTACGATAACTGACGAACCTTCGTCCGCTGGCAGTTGGATTTTTCTGATATCGTAACAGCCGATAGGAGCATCCATTAGCTGTACACAGGACACAGAGAGCGGGAGGGGAGGCGATTCAGTGATATCGATAATCGTACAAAGTTTCCCAAGTGCAGTATGTGAAAGGACCTGGTAACCTGCAAGCAGTCGAAGCAATCTGGGATTCAGGCTTAATGCAGGATCAAATCGCCTTCCTGCATTTACCTATTATCTACGGAATGCACTCGTACCTATTTCTACTAATGTATTTCGCTTATCAGAATTTCGCTTTCCGCCATATACAGCGAGGCGAATGAATCCTGTAATCAGGTATGAATTTTCAGGTTATAACGACACTAAGGTGGATGCGATTAGGAAGTTGTCGTCCCGCCCTTATTGCTGGTAGGACTCGGGCACTTCTTGGGGATAATAAATAGGAGATAGTTTACGTAGTTGGTTACACCTGTCCTTGTATTCTGCTGCTCGGATAAAAGTAATCGGTATCGTTTTTCTTCTTTTGGCTCCGGACCGAGCAGCCGGTTACACCTGGATGCTGCGCGGCAGTGAGAAATAAATAGCCAGGAAAGCAAAGAAGTGTCGTATACTGTGCTGCTGGCGTATGTATGTACTATTGTAATAGGTGGGATAAAAGTAGTTGGAAGTATGTGGACCGAAAGAGGGATGCTGGGCTCTGAGAGTTGGGGGTTCGAATCCCGCTAGGTAACTTTGTTTGAGTTTTTTTTTTTTTTTAGAATAAAAGTTGAAAAAGGCGAAAAATCTTATTTCATAGGCAAGACGTGGATTCGCAGGCGCAGCGCTAACGCAAGAATTGCAACGTTGCCTGGGAAAGGCGTGGCGGCATTTCTATGCAGATGCAAAACTCTACGCGCGATTCGTCCCGCGTGCGAAATTTTGTCCCACGTCGAATACATAACGTGCAAATCAATTTTGCGTGGGATGCTCACGCTCATGCTTCACGGGAGAATGGAGTGTCAGAGGACTTTATTCATCCGTTCCCTTTCATTCGCACGCATGGAAATTGACTTATGTGGGAATCCAGGGAAGCGTGAAAATTCCGCGCAAACTGTTGCTCGCAAATACATGAATTTGTGAGACTTATCGATGGACGTATAGCGTTCGCAGAAATTGCGAAATTTGAGAAATCTACCTGTCGCTTCGTATTTTCAAAATAACGTTTTACATTCTGCAACTTTGACGAGGGATGGAAGGTTTCATCTCCGGATGAAAGATATATATATATATATACACACACACATACGTACATAAGATGCTTTTTAAAATTTTCAACGAGCAGAATGAAATATTGAAATTCTGAAGGCCCTTTTAAATATCTGCGAATTGTGATCGACGGAACACTTTGGGTCATGAAAAAAAATGATTTTCAAGAAAATGAATAATTCAAAAGTTCAGATCCACGAGGAATCGAATAAAATAATCATGAGACAAATAAATATTTAAGTATAATTTTTCGAGGATCGTATCTCCCTCGGGCAAGGAAAGTTAATAACGTCAGACCCGCCCGCAGGAAGTACGAGTACGTAGTTGTTCCGGTATCCGGTGTAACCGGACGTCGAGCTAATTCAAGAAAGAAATAAGGAGCCAAGTCCGCAGCGACTTCTGGCGAATTTTGAAGTGCGACGGGATTTTAGCTCCAATAGCCCGAGGGCGCAATGTCTCTGTACTTGTGTATTCGGCTATGTACGTTTGCTATTTATTTGCTATTTATTTTGCTAGTCCGAGTAGCAAAAGTGGGAGTAGGTACCAACCCCAGCCGACGATCCCCACCCTTGGCAGGCGTCGCGACGCTACTGGGGTTGCGCGTCGTGGCATACAACTTCCAAAAGCGGTTAGTTCGTCGGACGGCCGGACGGCGGCAGCACCATTGACTCCGAAAGATCGCGCGCTCAAAGGCCGCCGGCAAGGGTTGTTTATGAACGCGCATTAATCGCGACTCAGGATTTTGTCGCTCGCGACAGACAACGAGAAAGCGAAAGAGGCACAAAACGATCCGCCAGTCGTCGCTTTATCGCTTTATTCCTCACGCATCTTCATCTATATACTTTTACGTGTTCTCTGTATGCACCCTTAACATCGATAACGTAGAGTGGTGGAAGATTTATTGAAATTTCTTGATTTTTTTTTCTCAATGAGAATTCGCCTTTAATTCAGCGAGTGTTGATCGAGGGTAGTTTGAGCCAATACCTTTTTTTTCATACGTGACTCGTGCTGCTAGCTAAGTGGGTATACACAGATATGTGGATAAATAGATAGATGAGGATTTTAGAGGATTTAATATTTGGGTCAGAAATGTAGGATTTTATTAACACGAGTACATGGTGCGTAATAGGTCGGATAACGTGGAAGGATAATTTCGGTGGAATTGACAGCTGTCGGTTGAATATCAAGAAAGTTCGAGAATAGAGAAAAAATTATTAGCTCGTAAAGTCACTTTTTCTTTTTTTAATTAATCGAGAGACCTGCGAAAAGGAACGTAAGGACAGGGAATCGTTGCATGAAATTGTAATAATAAATGTATTGCGATTCGTGTTATTTTCTCGGCGATATTAATTTCTTTCAACTTCTGTATAATGGGATTCGCTGAACTTATACAGGGTGATCAGTAAAATATTATTACCAAGCTTAACCTACTTGTTTACCGGAGCATAAATATAATATCGTGGATTTTTAATATCTATTACGGAAGGCTGAAACAGCCGATCGAAATTTGAGCGTTGACGTTTCCTAAAGATTTTTTTTTTTTGATAAATCCTAAATCGCGATTTAGCTTTGCGATTTCTGATTTCGAAAAAAATTTCACGGTCTATTTAAGTAGGCTGGTTCGATCGATGAAGAATTTGAATTTTCAGTAAATCCAAATGATATGGTCAGGACCGGTGAGCAGCATGTGTATTCAGTGCATGAAATGTCTGAATTGAGTAAAACTACCACGTTAGTATAGTAGCGTCCAAAAGTAATTGTGGTCTAAGCGGAAAAGTGTGGAGGCGAATATATATCTTTGTAGTGGTTGCGCGAGACACGAGAAATCCCGATTTACGTTCAGGGGCGTATAAACTTCGTGCCAAGGGGCCCGAGAGAGAAGGGAGGGTCAGCAGTAAAATACATTGCCATTACTTGATACGAGAAGAAACTTCTTAACGAGACGCGGAGGGTACAAGGTGAAACGAAAACTTCTCACACGGCACTCTTTTCATCTTTCAATTTTAAAAAGTATTTCGAAAAAAAAAAAAAAGGAAATTGAAAAAAACATAGAATTCTCCAGGAACATTGAAAAAGCTAGAAAAGCCAATATAACGAATGTTCCTTACACTCGTCGGTATTTCTACCTGCGACTTCCAAGTCCTCGAGAATTCGAGTTTGACAATTTCATCTCGAGAGAGACGAAGGTCCATTCGCGCTGAAGAGGCTGTTACTTCCGGTTTCAAGGAAATTCAAAACTTTCGAGAAAACGTAAAACGTACGAGGATACGATGTTAGTCGGCGATCAGGAATCTCAAAGGATTGTTTCGCTAGGATAGTCAAGCGAACATACTCGGCATACGAGTCCTTTGAGATGCTGGAGCAAGGACATCCTAATCCCTTCTAGAAGTTTTCCTACGAATTTGGACAAAACCAAAATGTCCTTTTAAAGTAAAAGGTCCATGGACATGATCTTAAGGATCCTGATCTTGCTCCCCTGGTCCTGGTTCTTCTCCTGTCTTCACGCTGATCCTTCAGCACTCGTGAATAGCAGCGCGAAGCCTGCAGAAGTGTCAGCTGATAAAAAAGGACGCGGTTAAGGGTAAGAGTAGGTGGGGCGACGGGGGAGGGGAGGGTTTGTGAAAATGGGTAAAAAAAAACGAAAAGGATAAAAATATAGAGGAACTAGGTAAAACATATAAGAGTTTCGGCTAGTGGGCTGGTACCAGGAGTAGGCGGGGGGTAGTTTCTGGTTCTGGGGGTTGGAATCCCACATACTCGAACCACGAACGAAGTGCACTCATCTGCATGTCTCTTGCACGTTGCATCAGGAATTCCACTGCCACGAGCATCCAGCATCCAAGAGCATCCAAGAATTGACATATCTTTTTTCCTATTTCATCCACCTTTGGCATCGCGTCTCTGGCTCTCCCTTTATGCACTCCTGCTTGCGCTATAAAATATTGAGTCGTGCGAATGCAAATTTGACAAGCAGACACATAGGCTTTTCAGCCACGCAGACATTTGACACGTTCGGTACGTTGCGGAGTGCGCGCAGCTTTCGGCGCAGAATTTCTTACTCGCGAATCGCGCGCTGAGATATTCGAATGTCGGACCGTGGGAAAATGAGAGCGTCGTTCCCTGTGCGATTTTACAATCTGGTGCGCGACGTCGTCGTTCCAAGATATCCTGTGAATTACTGAGTTCGACTCAGGGGTCAAACCCGCGACACGGGTTACCGAACTCTTGAATAAATTGGGCGTTTACGATGCGGTTTCAAGACCGAGTGGATTATGTTTCGGGACAATAATATTTATGGGATAATGCCTGTACAAGGATAATACAGATTGATCCGAAATCCGCAGAAGACTTTTGGAAAAGGATAATGGAATTTCGGCGTACTTTGTGAACGTTAAGTATTGGTGATGAAAGTAAATCTTGAGAGTATCGATTAAATTGGTTTTCTATTAAAGAGAAATACTATCGAGGGGATACGAGGTGAGAAGATAACGATATAAAAAATAAATAAATAACGCTGTGATTATAAAGAAATAAATTTAATCGTGAAGAAAATCGATTAGGAGTCCAGCACGAAGTATCCACGTAATTAGGGAATCGCACGGAAGAACGATCACCGATAATCTTAAAAAAAATAAAAATAATCACGTGAAGAAGATACAATCCTGCCAAATGAAATTACGAAGGATTCACTGTCATTTTCCTGATATATCCTCGATATTTGAATACACCGACATAATAAAATTATAATCATCAGAGAAGATCACATTGTCTCGTAATATTAAAACTCGAAGATTTGACATCTAAATCATAAAGAAAATGGCGATGGTCATATCACCGCGTAGTAAAATAGTCACCCTATGTCTCCTAATCGGCATTGGCACGTTGGCAGCACTGATAATCACTGGAGTTATCAGTATCTGGCAGAGGAGCGAAGAAAAGTCTCAACCGTCAGGGTCAAAGGTGGTTAGCAGCAGATTGCAACAGTTCACGGGATACACGGCCACGAAGCACGTAAGTCCAATAAGGCTGGGAAATCGGGAAATTCTTGTCCTTTTCTAGAATTCGAAAGTGCCGACACGCGTCCGTAGGGGGAATCGGTCGCCCGGCAAAGCTGCCACGTGGAAATTAGCAGCGCTCTTTGAGAATCGAATTCCGATTGGATTTCACGTCGAGCGAGTTTCCCGACGGTTCGATCGCTTCAGCTTCGAGCACTCGAGGTCTTGCAGGTTCGAGGGTTCAAAAGATTCGCGTTCGCGTACGGGGACTTGTTCGTCGGTGTGGAATGACACGGGGGCACGCGTGCACGTGTCCACGTGTCCACGTGTGGGAATAAGTTAGCTTCGATGCAGCTCGACTAACTTCTAACTCAGTTAGAACCCTCAACCGGTGGAACTGTCCTGTCCTGGTCTCCGTGACTCTGCGAGACCCTTGCCTGTAAAACCCTTTCGTTCTTCCACCCTTTCGCCCTTTTACCCACGACACTGCATGCATATTAATATGCAATAATGTCGGATACGCAAGCATCGTGTAATTACGAAAAGAACATGCAACTGGTCCACGTACGTTAAAGCTTACAGATTTAATTACAATAATGGTGATTCTTTCGGTGAGGTACAGAGAGGGTGGGGGGGGGGGGTGGGATCCTGATAATTTCTTAACACAAAAAAAAATGAATTTTCATCTTTTGGAAAATCGTAAACTCCTTTCAAGGACTTCTCGGAAGATTCCACTCAGCATAAGTAAAGGAGAGACTGTACGTCGCTAAGTGCTCCTCGTTTTATCCCAACCGAACTCATTCCCGTAATGTCCTGATCTTCTTTCCTGACGAAGTTCTTCTCAGAGAAGTAACGCTTCTCAGGACGTAAATCATTCAGAATGAAATTTCGAAAAACGATAGTCTACGTGAAATCGTAGAAAAGCTACCGGGTAATCCAAATCGCTTTAGCCGAGCGACTCACGACCATCGGATAATGTATTCCTACGCCAAAGGATAAAAGGGGGAAGGTGTATTTTTCCAAACGACTTTCTTTTAGAATTGAAGCGTTGACTCGATTGAAGCCACCAAGTCAGACTGTGTAACAACATAGAAAAAATCTTCGTTGTTTTTCTTTTAAAAAACCCAGCATCCCTTGAATTGTATTAAGAAAAAAAGCAAGACCTTTCAGCACGTGGCCACGATCTGGTCCAAATATATTCGATCTTTTCTTATTTTTACCCCCCCCCCCCCCCCCAAAATTTTTTAAATTCAAATCCAAAATCGTCGTCGCAAAATCTGACTGATGAGCTTCACTCGGTACATCTCTGTATCTCTCAACAGATACACGTAATCCCTGCATGAAGTGGCATTTGCGAAGCGTCACGGAACAATGAGTTAACGCTGGGGACAAATTGCTCCAGGCTCCCAGGTCCACAGTTCCCAGTTGTTCCACTTGCTCGTGTTCCTCCCGCGACACTCCTGAATACCTAGACTTTCTCAAACTGCGATATCATCCGGATCTTCCCCCACATCCTCACGGCGCTAGGCTACGCGTTTATCCAGTCCCGCATTTTGAGTTCCTCCACTTCCTTCCTTCCTTCCTTCCTTCCTTCCTTCCCCCTAGACCAAATGCACGCAGCTGCCATCCAGGCTATGCCTCCAGCATCAACTTGCATCACGAATGCACCTGGGAAAACCACGTTGACACAACTGACACTTCGGTTCGCTAAACAGCCCGGTCCAATCTGCTGAAGTTGGCCGCAGGAAGTGCGAGCCAGTCGGCCAAACTCCTATGACGAATCGTCATCGTGGCTTTCGGGAAGTTTGGCTTTTTACCATCGAGAGGGAAATTTGCTTAGAGATCCTGACTATGGTAATGGAAGATATTACTCATCTACGGTAACGTTATAGCCGCGTGTGCAGCTCGGAGTCATATATGCAGATATATAATATATTCGTCTAGTAAATTATGGCCGCGCCCTCGACTGCTACACGTACTGCTGCACATGCAGTCGCTTCAAGTTTGTTCCCGACTTGTCCAATCACGTCGAACTCCGTGAGACGTACCGAGAAGACTGATCCTCCGAGTCCCCTGAGATCAATGGCTGGAAGGTACAGGTCCTGTTATCGGACGGGGAGTCCAACGTTCATTATAATAATCGCATGTGTGGGACCTGGACGTTATTGCTCGGAGTACGTTCTGTCAGATGCAGCTGCGAATGGGTAAACACGAAGCGGGAGGTACGGGATTCCCTAAGGAGAGGAGCAACGACGTCGGTTGATTCGCAGAATATCCGACACCCGGTATATACACGGACGGCTGATTTCTTTTTAAATCCTCATACCGTTCGGGTCGTAAAAGAAAAAAGATTTTTTTCCCGACCAACAGGACGTCGATGAACAGAAGGTTACGAAAGCCTCGTCTTCGATTACGCCCGACGTGCTGTCGGCTCTTCCGTCACACGTGCGCACACGTGTCTCTGTATGCTCGGACGATGTATGCTTGCATAATTTATTCGGCTGATGCATGTATGCACGTTACGCCATGACTGGAATTAACGGTTCCTGTTTACCGCAAATGAATTGCTATAATTATCAGTGCGACCAAACAAGTTGCACTTACGAAGACCTGCAATCGGATTGGGTCAAGGCTAGAGGTGGGTCGGTGATGCTGAGATCATTTTTTGTTTCTCAATAAAACTGCACAAAGGTTCGCCGCGTACTAGCAGTTTGTTAAAGGTACTTTTATATTTTTCAATAGGAACAAGCTGAAATCTACTTTGACATTACGTAACGTACTTTGACGTTTTCTCGTAAATTTTTTACACTCGCACGTTCTATTTACGCGAAAGCAAGCAGCACAGTGACATTAGCTGATGAGAAGTACCGAAGCCAGACTGGCACTCGTGTCCATTTTAACGTCGTATAGACATTCTGCCTTTGAACGTGCAGTGGTACTTGGGCCCCCCTCTCTCTGCCCCTCTCGTAAATAAATTTTACAAAAATCCTCAAAATTGTTTGAGCTTTCAACGCGATGCACCGACGACCGGTTTATCTCCCTGACGCAGGTAGAAGCCGTTGCAGGACAAATTGCACAAAGCCTGCGAGTAGTTGAAATTCGAAGCCGCAGGAGGTCAAATAATTTTCATCTGCTGGCGATTTTAACGACCCTAGATAACAAAGGGTTAAATCCGTGCGACTGAGGGGTCCGGCCGGTTATGGGAAACAAGGGATGAATTTCGGGAAGTCGTTAGCAGGCGCGAGGGTGGCTGCTCGCCTCGCCGAACTGTCGAGGCTTGACGAGCCGCTGATTCATAAGTCAAAGCTCGACGCCGCACGCCAGGGCTGCCAACCGGGCGCCTTGGCACGTACACGGAACGGCCGAGATTGTCTGCCTGAATCGAAACTGAAATGTTCGTGATAGGCGCGAATGAGAAGCCAATGAGGGCCCTTGGAAAGTTCGATCGAAATAACGTGGCGAACGTATTGATCAGGTATCAGTGTCGATCGGTCGGGCTGCTTCGGCAGGCTAGTTATAATTTCGAGTATCAAGTCGCTCGACGATTTATTACGCTAATCAAATTCTACCGGCATATCCTTCGTTATAATGGAAGGAAGTCCTTCGACGAAGTCGAAGCCACTTTTAGTCGTTCGGGAATTAAGATATCGAGTATCGGCGTTCAGCGATTAACGTCTGGTCAATTTTGCGGCTGTACAGTCCGCCACAGAATTATAACAACGATCGCGTTTATTTATTTATAACGGGAGATTCGATTTATCCACGAGCGACTTCAGCTCGGATCGTCTGGCGAAGTGAGTCTTGGAGACATAATTGTAAGTCCGTCAAACTGATAAGATGTCAGAGGACCGAGCGTCCCGACGACAGGCGTCGCGACGTGCCAGGATCGAGATTTTGTCGTTTGGCTTTGGATTCTCTTGAGAAATCGCGGCCACCGTTGGCTGGAGGGGGGGTTCGGGGAGGGGGGGACCCTCGGATATTTGTTCATTCAATTGTCGCGCAATGCGTTTTCCCAATCGGTGAGCCAATATCAGCGACTTCGTGTCAATAGAAGAAATTCAGAAGGCCTCGGGGCTGAGGTGTCTCGTTCTGTAAATTTTCGTACTTGGGCGATGGATGGGAATTTACGTTTGTGAGAGAGAGAGAGAGAGAGAGAGAGAGAGAGAGAGAGAGAGAGAAGGGGGAGGGGTGAGAGGGAGAAGGGAGAATAAATACACAAGGATTTCGTTTATGGTAAGTGCAGCATAAATTGAATTAGCATCGGACTGCGGGATTCGAATAAGAAAAATAAAGAATTCTCTTAGTCGATGTGTATTGGATGAGAAAAGACAGGAAAGAAAAATAAAAGAAAGGGCATCGTCGGGCAACTCGATCTCTGGACGGTTTCGCTTAATTAAGAAAGATCTTAACGCGAATCCAATAATTTTCTAGTGTCGAACCGGCGCTAGGTATTATGCAAGGTAATAGCTGCGACGCGGTCTACTAATTAACTTTTCGCAAAATTATAGAAGCAGTTCGCGCGAGACCGGGAGAACGAAGAGCTTACGGTTATGTGATTATATGGATATTTTTTGTTGGATTGGGGTAAAAGCAATATCGGGCTGATCCTGATTTTCCAATTAAAGTCGCGAAACGAAGAGTATTTATTGTATCGAATGACAATTACGTAATCCGCTATTGAACGAGCCTGCAAGCCACTCGTGTGCTTGCCACGTAAATTGCATTAGGATAATATTATTTGTCGATGCTGATCGATAAGGGATTCAACTTTGTACACGATTCGCGTTGTCCAGTTTATAAGCTGCAGCATAGGAGCTTAATGCATTATTTGCCAAAATTTCTCTTGCCAAAATTCTCTTTGTAACCAATGAAACGACATAGAGAAACTTTGGATGTTCGTTTCGACGCCCTAAAATAGACTCACGTATCCGGATATGCATATTTACTGCACTTCTGAGTAATCGGACCAAGTTAATATTCATTAGCCTGGAAATTTCATTTCGCGACGCGACGGGCTGGATTGCGAAAATAATCTCTCGCATTTGTAGAAATGTTTCGAATGCACGTCCGGCGGCATTGAAGACGAGACAGACAATTTACGAGTAAATTAATACGCGAAGAAAAAGCCACGCTGAAGGAAAATAGTTACGGAAATTGTTCGACCAGTAAATTTTTTCCCCCAAAAAAATATATATGAAATGAAATTAAAAAAAAATACTTCGAATCGCTAATGGAAACTAATGATACTATAAAAATATCAATATACGTATACGTGTATGTGGTCCACGAGTACGTGGTCGATTTCCAATACGTGGACGATCCGATTAAAGTGAAGGAATTGAAAAATTCGTACAACACAAAAAATTGGCCAGTTTAATTTTTTTTTTATCCTCAGCAGCGATCACTTCAAATGGCTCACGGCGCGCAGATGCTATATTAATTTTCTCTGTCGTTCGCCCTTTACCTTCTGCCCACGTGTCACTCGTTAATTAGAGCAGCACGTTGTGTTCCTCGAATACTAATATACGAACACGAGTATTCGTCTTACGAATCCAAAAACTGTAAGTCTGGAGGAATTAGCACTGTTTCGGAAATACGTGCGGCTAATGAATCCAAAAAAAAAAAAAATTTGAGAAAATCCACGAAAAATCACAGCACGATCCCAGACTGTTGCGCGTGTCCAATATTGGGTCATCAAAAGAAATCTGCCGATTGGCCCGAATGCCTATTCTCTCTTGATAGCTTTTTCTTTCTTTCTTGTTCATTAATCAAAAGTTATCCCCTTGAAGAGTCCCAACATTTCCAATCTATCCAGTGATATTAACTTTCCCCCGTTTATAGGGCAAAGGACGCTATCGGGTGTCCACAGTCGTTTCAACGATACAACGGAACACGGTGGTGGTGGAAACAGCAGCAGTAGCAATAATAATAATAATAAACAGAATAGAAATTTCAGCCGCAGCTCAAGTAACATAAATCTTTCTTGAGAATATGAACAAACGTGACCGAACAATAGGTAAAATAAGCGAAATGAATATTATTACGTTTCGCGAATAATAATTCGCAGTCTCTCCTTGCATTCTATCTCTATCGTGTAAATATTACACAGCATTGAGAAAAACGGCGCATCCAGCCAGACCATAATGAAACAATACCCAGACGCGTGTTTCTGGCTCGGAATTGGGAAGCAGCCAAGCAAGCAGCTGCTGCTACTAGCAGTCAAGTCCCTTTAAGTGGGAATATCTACAGTGTTCAAAGATTCGAATCGAAGCCTGTTGCATTGTTCAGGTAATTTCGTTAAGGGCAGAGCGCCAAGTAACGAAGATCCAGATTTTATCTTAATTTACATGAAAAATAGGGAAAAAAAAAATTAAGCCAGTGGTTCTCAACGTCTTCGGATGCAACGAGTCGGCTTTAAATCCTTTGAGATTTCTTGCATCGCGGGGACGGCGATTAAATATGCATGAAGCGCTGCCGTAAAATGCGCAACGTTTAAAAAGTTGAATATGCATAGAGACGACTGCAGAAATATGAGAACGGGACCGGCAAGTTACCAGCCTTGGAAAATCTATAGGATTTTACTTCGGGCGAACTTTACTGCTATCCGATCCTGCGAAAACAGTTTTCCTTCGCTTCGTTAACTTTCCTTCGGACCTGTACCTGTTTCCCTTAATTCAGATTTCGAAATGAATCCCCCTGTATCCCCACCAGCCGCAGCCACTCGCTCATGCTCGATTTACGAAGTTCACAGTGGCCGGAATGGAATTAGACACGGGCCTTTGGCTGCGCACAATACTTGTCTGAATAGTCGGGCTTATACCGTGTGCGGGGTTTGCTTTTGATTCTCCCCGTACGAGCTCACGTGTGTATATCGCGGCACAGGTGGCTGCAACGTAGCTGCTGCGCAGCGACATAATTTTCAGACAAATGAATGGCGGCTTCTAATGGATCCGCGTTGTCGTTACAGGATTGCAACGCGGACAAAGCTCTTTTCGCGATGCCGATACTCAAATGCAACGACGTCCCCATGTGCTGGCGATACCGCACGGCTCTATAGTTTATTGAGCTTTCGTAAAAGCTTCGTTACGTTCGGCGGGTTCGCGTTATGGCGTTCTCGTGGAAATATCGAAAAGGCGCTAATGTGTACGATGCCGAAATATCACGGGGATGAAAAAGAAATTATCGAACACCCTGTATATATGGGATTCGTAGTAAAAAAATTGAGAATTCTTGCAGAGAGAAAAATTAAAATTCTAATTGATCGAAGAACTCGTCCGGTTAGGAAATTCGAGTCGGTAAGTTCAGAAGGCCGTCGAGAAAGCAAACGTTGGGTTTAAATATAAAACGTTAGAAGCGGTTAAGATATAAAGCAGACATATTCCTAGGGAAATATTTTATCGAATCGACCTAGATTCCCTGATTCCGAATAAATTGTGTCACGTCGAGTGGCTCGTGCCGAATTTTCGTACTTTCCGCTAGATTCACGTCGGCGGAAGGACTTGCAAGTTTTTCCAAAACACAATAAAAATTCAAGCCTAAATGGAGTAACGTGTCGTTCGATAATCAGACAGGATCGATGCCTACGAGGTAGGGATGAAAATAGGTAGAGTCTATGACATCAATCATAGTCGCGATAAGATCGATAGGATCGACGAGTCGGATCTTAATGATCGATCGAAATCCATCGAAACTTCCGAGCACGATTTGAATAAAATTTTTTCAAAATATTATTTCATTATATTATATTCGTGTCTTATCTGTACGTGTAGTATATATGTATGTACATACGTGCACTAGACTTAAGGTATCGTTCACAACGAAAATATACTTGCTAGTACCGCATATACTGTTACTGGTAGACTCTCCCAAGTGATTCCTCGTCTCTTGCCCCCGCGCCTTGCCTTCCTCTCCTAATCTTTATACTGTTTAGCTTCCGAGCCGACAGACACGGTATAAGACAGTCATCCAGTCATCCAGTCATCTTGTAACAACCGTCCGGGCAGTGCCGGCTGGCTCGGCATTACGAAAGCCCGGGAATCTTCTCCACGTGCTCGAGATCAGATCCCAAGATTACGCGGTCATCTGGAAATCGATCGTTTATCGATTTTTTCGTTACAGCATCCCTCCGGATCACTCTTGGAAAGATTGGAACTCTTAAGATGTTGCTCGTATGAATTCGCGTGTGCTGTTACGTCAAGTAAACAGGAAGAAATTCTTGAGTTGACATCGTTAAAGTTTTACGAAAGTTACAAGGATCCAGCGGCGAAACAATGTGGATGGAACGTAATTGGATGGTCATGTTGCCAAATTTCAACCCGGGCCATTTCACGTGCCTGAGATCGTATTTGGTCAATTTTTAAACTTTTGTGAATTCTTTAAATACCGTTAAAGATACGTCACGACGTTTTTTTTTATCCCAAGAAAATCGTTAAAATTTTGAAAAATCTCGACATGGCAAGGATCGATCGCGATCCAATCCGAAGATCGTGATTTTTGGTAATGCACCGATGTACCACAAGCGATCGATCGCTTTTACTTAAGCTGGAGTGAAAAATCTACGAGACTCGTGACTAAAATGACCAATTTCGTAAGCCGAGCTATTTTCTATTATTTTTTGGTTGTTTCTTTAAAGGGTGTCATTCAGTCGCTGAAACTCTATTCCGGCTACCCTCAGGATCTCGTCAGGTGCAGTCGTGATTTCGACGTAAGTATTGTCATTACTCAATTAAGGATGATTAGCCAGCCGATACGGATGAGTAAGTAGAATCTAAATCCAAACGGTGAGTCCGATGCAATATAAGCCAATGAGAATACGACGACAGTCGCAAAGTTCGTAATCGGTAGAAAAAATAAAAATTGGTATCGAAACTATGTATACGCAGAATCCGCAGAATCGTGACTGGGAAGGATGATAATTGATTTGCGACAGGCAGTAAATGTCAAGGTTCGCCATCCCAATGTCCTCAAGTACTGGTTAGGTTGGTTAATTTAATATTCGCACGAGTCATTTTCACCGAGGGGTATATATTTCATTGTTAATTAACGACATGTGACTCACGTGACTTTAAGATGCCAATAATAAAATTTTACGTGTCGACAAACACATAATACATTCTCCAAGAGAGTCGATGACGTTTGAAATTCCAAAAATTTATCTTATCATTATTTTCAAACCGATCGAACGAAAGATTTTCGCAATTCCAACACTTTTTCATAAATCATTCGATATCTCCGACGATTGATCCTCGTGAATTAAAAAATAATAATTATCATCGATATCGAAATGCAAATTATTATCAGATATCAGAGCGAAACGTTATGGGTGTCAGTATCGGGAAAAAAAAACCCGAATCGTATTTTCTTGCCCCGTTTCGACAAATAAAGCAATAAAACCAGGACCAGTACCATTTACTAGAGTTAATTGACGTGCTTCCTGCTCAGCGTGAATTATTTGTCACGTATTCGTGGGACAAAAAAAAAAGTAAAAAAATAAAAAGCACCAATGCATCTGTCCGATCAATAAACAATGCAGTCGTATTTTCATTGGTTAAAAAATAAAACAGCATCCAACCGTGCGATGCCTCCTGTGACAAAACGAAAGACACCGATTGTTACATACCTTTGCGATTACGCACGAATAGTTAGATCGACAAGTATCACATGTGTCTCCCTCTGCATAACGGTACCGCAGAAACATTCCACTTTGACCAGAAAACAAGTAGCTCTGGCATAGAAGACACCATGGGGATCTTCCAAGGTGGAGTCATCGGCGAGCTATAAATTTCTCTTGAATAATTCAAAGAGTCAAATTGAACGTGGAAGAACGGTGTAAAGAAAAAAAAAAAGAAAAAAAAATATTAAAACGACACTCGTACGTCTAGTTATCGCGGCGTATCTCTTTGTACACTATGTAATAATAGTGGGCGCACGTATGGGAGCAGCACGTAAGGCGGCCATGGCGAAGTCCACGTGTGCTCGTGGGTCCCCATTAATGCCCTTTAATCTGGCTGTTCAAGACACCGTCTTTGGTCTCCGCGTGTAGGTCTCGTAACTGCAGGGAAGCTTTGATGTGGCTGATTGGCATTCCGAAGGTTGGGACGGTCCGACCTGACCGTACGTAGGACTACTAGCCAAGTATCAGCTAGCAGCTACGTAAATAGACCTGCTGCCAGTACCTACATGGTTCGCAGTCTACGCAAACGTAATACTAATCGTAAGTGGAGCGTGAGGATACGACGAGGAGGAGGAAGAGCGACGCAATAAATCGGTATCGTGAATACCGATCGTGAATTGAAAAAAGGAGAATCGGCAGAGGATAGGGGGGGGTGCTCGAAAAAAATTCTATTCGCCATCTGCATGAGCGATCCGATCCTATTTCATCCGCAGGACCATCTGGACTGACGGCGATAATAAATAACGATTCGGTCAATCTTCTGGAACATTGTCGATCGGCATGCGAAATCAGAGCTAGAGCGCAAAGAGGCTGAGGAAGCTGGGGATATTGAATGGCCGCGAAAAGGATCTTTTCGATGGACCTTGTTAATCATCCGAACCGCCCTCGAGTTTGCTTAGTCTGGCTCCCGATTGCCGGAGCTGGGCTCCAGTAAATATATCGAGGGCCCCTATCCTGACACGTGATCGTTATGCGTCTCGGTCCGCCTTCTACTGGGTGGTACAAATATATGGGACGACTCTTTCAAACGGTTTTAAATTACAAGAGTGACTTGGTGTCTTTCATTTTTTTCGGAGCGCTGCCTATAGCTGGTCAAGTAAATCGTGTCTGATCGGTGGTCCTGGTCTTTTTTTTGAGATTCGGTATAGTTTTCACGTCTGGAGGATTATTTTAGACGGACGATCTGGTCGGCGACTTTATTTATAAATCCGTATAACGTATTTGCGAAATCGCTGGAAGTTTTTTTTTTTTTATACGAACGTGTATTTTTTTTTATCTCTGCTCAAATAATTCTAAGGAATTCGCAGATCTTTCGTCTGCACGTCCCACTGGCATATGTATATAGATATACTGCTGTTTATTCGAACTCAATGGAATAACGGATATCGTAAGGAATTATTGGAATATCGACATCATTAGTTACGGCAATTTCCTGTTCGGCTACGACCGTAGATACCAATTTATTTATGGCGTCTCGTACGCGGTTCCACTTTGATAGTTCTCGCTCTAGTGGACGAGAGAATTTCATTAAAGAATACCGGCTGAGTTAACCACGTAGACACTTTGCTCTGTCATAGAATTAGTCGGCCAATTAGCCACGGAATACTTAATCAGTAGTACCCCCCCCAGCAGTAAAAGTATCAAGATAAAGGCAAGGCTGAAGAATAAAAGGTAAAAGATAAATATCCGATTACAGATTATCCCATTAAATCCGAGGAGCATTTACGCGATCGCTTCATACCATTAGAGTTTTTTTGAATTTTTTTTTTTTTTTGGAAATTTTATTTTAGCCCAGAGCCAGAGGCGTCAAAAATCCAGAAACTCTGGTTAATAACGATAATCAGATGTCCAAAGATTCTGCGGGCGAGACCGTGTAGGAATGCATACGAAAATGAATGGGTCTCGGTGGGCCTCAAAGGGCCCGTTTATAAGGATCGGCCTTCTCGATTGTTATCGCGTCGCGACGCCCTGCGAGGGCGTGAAAATTGAACGGTTCGGAATACGAGCGCCGTGTGGATACGCTGCCAGGTATTTTTGGCTGAGGAATAAAAAGAATGAGAGATAAAAATAAAAGTAAAAAGAGAACGTAAACGATCAGCGCCTTCGAGTCCCCGAGAAGGATGGGCCTTAAGCAATTTAAATATCCCAAGGCGGGACTCGAGTCCTCTCCAATGACTCGGTGTAATCATTGCACGTGAGTGAGTTCCGTGTGGCAACCGAAAAATCAAGGAACCGTCGAGTCGAGAACAAACGGAACGAATTAATAACGTAAAATTCCTATCTTTGATTTTCGATTTTGATTTTAATTTTCAAATCGCGCGCGCCTTTGCTCTTTACTCGAACCCCGAAAATGCTAGTTCCAAGTCTAGGGCGAGCGGGGCGGGAGAAAAATTTGATTTCATGGAACGTTAAGTACTCCTCTAGCTTCGAATTAAAAAGGGGGGGGGATGCAAAGTGGCATCGGGAGATGAGAATCTTACGATCGAGTATTGAGATAATAAATATAAGGAAAAAAAAAAGACATTTCGACAAAAAGCCAGATATCAAACTGGTGTAATTCGTAGGATTTTTGTTAATTATTTTATCTTCCACGGGTATAGTCCAGGACTTTTTTTTAATTACAATTCGACGATCATTAGGTCCATCGAGAGTCGAGAAAAACGTTAGCTGAAAAATTGCTAAGCACGTACGTGTGCTCTTATGGCAATAATTTGGCTTACGAATTCCTCGGAAAATTGAAACGGATTGGAATTTCTAGCAGGATCGAGGAAACTATTGACTGAGTTCATTAGTAACGGCGAGTAGTTTAAATTCCTTGGAAAATCGTTTACTCGCTGTCGAGTCGTTTATTATTTTTTATAAACCAGCGAATCCGAACCACTATATCTTTTGCACGTTGTATATCCCTCGCTCTGCACGTGCAAATAAAATTAAAAGATCTCCGAGAGAATCAATGATTGTCGAATTACAAAAATTCGCATACACCGTAGAATCTGAAATGTAATCTTTAATCAATGCCTAATCAATATCGAATAACGTGAAAATTAGTATTACCTGATCGATAAGAATAATAATTAATACCAACTCTCCCCCCCACAAATATCCATAAACCTTAATTTATTTCTACACCAAATCCCTTCCCTCAACTTACGTATCTTATCAAACATTAATTTATCTCCACTTATAATTGACACGTTAATTTTATACTTTTCTTTTGTCCTTATAGTTCTTTCCAGGATCCGGCATGGGTGATTATAACTCGAGCGAGGGCTCGGGTGATCTTTCCGATGACGATCAGGTAGCAATAAAATTTGCAGCAATTAATAAAAGCATCGAGCAGTGAATTTTTGAAAAAAAAAATTTTATTCATAAAAATAAAAAATTCTATACTATTTCTAACCGCCTGTTAAATCATTAGTAACTGTGTTAGCATTAAGTTGCTTAAGACTTTCAGTGACGTCCGTCGCTATAGTCTGTTGCTGCGATTGGGTATACGTGTGTGTGTGTCTGTGTGCGTGGGTACTTTGAGATTATAAGAAAAATTAACTAAACGGTTCTTCGCCCGTAATCCGATCCCTTTTACGTAACACTGTAGAACGCCGCACGTACCTATGTTCAACACGGATGAATTCCCTCGCGAGTAATATTGGAATATCAGCTAATCGATTCCGAGGGAACGTTCTGTGGTCGCCGGGTTACAGTTTGCGGGAAATCTGATTCCGCGCGAACGGATTCTGCCGCCTGTGCCAGTGCGTACGATATACGCGTAATGCTAGAATCGTTACATTGTCCCGATACGGACTATAGTCAGGGTGTGCAAAATTTTCGCGAACAAGAATGCCAAATGTTTGTTGCTGTAATTGCGGTTTTTTCAGATATTTTTTTAAAAACGTCGCTGCCCACAAATCGCATTCGCCTTGGATTATTGGCGTTTGTCGACTTAACGCAAATTGCAAGTGAAACCGGATGGACGAAAAGATATATTTCAGTTTGGAAAAAGTGTCGGCAAAAATGATTATACAGCAATTATACGAAATAACGCAAAAGAGCCGGAATCGATTCGCGCGTTCAATCGTATTAAACTGACACGTGTGTATAGCTGAGGCATGAAATGCATTGTGAATATGTAATCGTATGGCAAAACCATTACGCGTTTTGAACTTAATGCGGTCTCGTTATTCAAACGAATTTCTCGATACCGACAAACAGAATCAGAGGAGTTGCGGGATGATGATATTATTGTTATTCGGGCACTAAAAACGGAGCCGTTGTCCTACGGCAGTACACATATGTGTATGGTACATACGAGTCAATATTCGTACGATAAGTTTGCTGGGTAGCATAAAGTCATAAGAATCTCAAGAACCAGCTCGTGAAGCGGGAAGTTCAAATTTTTCTAGAGTGCCGTCGTTCACTGGTTACGTAGGTGCAACAGTTTTGGTACAAGGAAAAAGAAAAAGGAAACGTAGATGCTGCGATCCGAGGGTTCTCGGGAAATGCAGGAACATGTGTGGAGCATGGTTTTTGTTATCGGGCAACAACACTCGACGAATGCTCGAGGGGACACTTTTGTCCCAGACTAACCAGAGTACAGTGATCTAGGTGGATGCTGGATGCGAGAGAGACAGAGAGAGAGGGAGGGAGGGGGGGAGAGAGAGAGAGAGAGAGAGAGAGAGAGAGAGAGAGAGAGAGAGAGAGAGAGAGAGAGAGAGAGAGAGAG
>JARQSV010000367.1:786916-797466 GCA_030142285.1 Calameuta idolon
GAGAGAGAGAGAGAGAGAGAGAGAGAGAGAGAGAGAGAGAGAGAGAGAGAGAGAGAGAGAGAGAGAGAGAGAATGAGTTTCTGGCTGTACAGAGCGTGTCTAACAGGAGGTTTTCTTACGTCTTCTGTCTTACGTGTCTCTCTAGTACTAACGGCTCGTACTCGTGAAGATGAGTGCTTTTAACGTCTTAACCCAGCGCTGCTGCCACGGCTTCAAACTGTCTCTACGTGTCGTCCATGGATGTGTATCGTTTTTCTGTTCTCTTTACTGTTTTCTTTATCCAAGAGAAAGATAGGGGGATCTGTGAAAGACGAAACAGGAAGATTAATATTGTACGTGTAATATTTTTTCAGTTTGGCAGGGAGAATGACTACGACGAAGAGGGCAACAAGCCTCCGCCATTTATTACCCCACCGCCACCTAATCCGGAATGTAAGTTCAAGTGGAAAATGTTTGGGATAACAGGGGGAGTGACGTAATTGATTTCTTATTTTTCATGCGCAGCCAAAGGACCAAAGGGTGATAAGGGAGACAAGGGTGATAAGGGAGAGAGCGTCAGAGGTCCGCCTGGACCTCCGGGTCCTCCCGGGACAGGATATGATCCCAACGACGAAGTAAGGGTCAATGATCTTCCCAGAAATTTCAAATAGAGTGAAAAACGATGTGCTGATCTTTATTGTAGGACTTTCCGATGAAACTACCGGTGGGTCCAGCAGGACCCAAGGGGGAGCCCGGAAGCTGCACCTGTAACGCGACAGCCCTGATGGCCTCATTCACAATGCCAAAAACAATACAAGGCCCGAAGGGTGAACCGGGATTACCAGGAAAGGAAGGCAAACAAGGGCAAATGGGTTTGACGGTACGTTAAGTAATTCCTTTGCTCAGTCTCTGAATGAACTTTTTAAAAATCCATCCTTGAAGAATCCTGCCCCCCTAGCTGAGCTGGTCAAAGATCAGATCCCTTGAAAGACTTGATGCGATGACCCACCGAATTGCATGAAATTAGGGAGCCGCGGGGCCACCGGGCGAACGAGGTCAGCAAGGTCCTGTAGGTGCAAAGGGCGACAAGGGTGACCTAGGAACGACGGGACCGGAAGGTCCTCAAGGTCAAAAAGGTGAACCAGGAAGAGACGGGGTACCTGGAGAAAAAGGTGCGCAGGGTCCACCTGGTCCACCGGGGAAAGGAGAATTTTCCGGTCACGACGTAAGTACAATTACAATCGTGACAAAGACGTGAAATCGAATTAAAACGGAACCCAGCCGCGCTGCTGAAACTGATTTCAACCTACACCCCTTCGTTCGCTAAATGCAAAATCCGCCATTCCGGAAGGGTATGCTGGAAATTAAAAATAGGACACCGAGAATCGCTTATCATGATCCTCGTCATCTACTCTCTTCCTGTGGGTCTCCTCTCTTTATCTTGTCTTGATGCAAGCAGTCATTATAACGTTACGGCCCGATGCACGTGACAGGGGACGTGTTTCCTTGGTGATCCAGATTCCTTCGAGATATTGCCGGCTAAAGAATTGCTCTAGAAGAAATCTCCACGAATAAGGAACATTGTCGATTTCCCAGAGGGATTATGGAAAGCAATTTCGCGACGTCTACGTAGGCCAATTGAATCGAAGGGCGTCGCGACGTTACGTCCTCAGAACGTAACAGAAAGGTCTTCCTGTAAAATGAAAACTTTCGAAAAACTTCTACAGAGATGAAAAATTGTACACGACGTTAAGACTTCAGGCGGATCCTCGACCTTCGTGGCGACTTGGGAAATAATCGTCGGTCAATTCGTTAACGTAATTCATCACCGCGAGAGTTTCACGTTCTATCGAGATTTTCATTTTAAATCCGTTGAGAGCGAGTAATGAGAATTCCTTCGGTGATTCCTATAAATCTTCCAGCAGAACTCGAATCTCGTCTCGTTAGCGCTATTATATTCCAAGTTTCACGATGAGCCAGGACAGTCGAATCATCTGTAGCTTGTATAGATTCCAAGGGAGTGTCCAACTTTGACAATTACTTAATGGGTCTTCGTTCGATGACTTTGTTCGAACTTCTCGTTTGAGGATGCACAATGTTCAGCTTCGTGCGACCGTAGTTCATGCTGAAACTGTACGGACGGCATTTCATTACGTCTTACGTTTACAAACAACCAGCTGACAATGTATCCCTTTGATCTAATCAATCAGACAATACCATTCATTTATCCTACCTAACACATGCAGCCTAGCTGGAAACCACGAAGCATCTATAGAGTAAGTAAAAGGGGAGGGAAGAGAGGAAGTACTTCCTTTGTAGATGTAAATTTAGGGCATTAATTTATAAATGGATATTTCGAAAGAGCTAATGTTACATTGTTAGGCGGAAGGAATCACAATGAGGCCTGGACTACCGGGTCAGAAAGGGGATGCAGGTACCCCAGGAAGCACAGGACCCAAGGGCGAGCCAGGAATATCAGGTTCGAAGGGCGTGAAAGGCGAGCCAGGTCTGAAAGGATCCAAAGGAGATCATGGACAGGATGGTCCCGCGGGTATACAAGGATTCAAGGGAGAGCCTGGTGCTCCGGGTTCGCCAGGGGTACCTGGTGCACCAGGAGAGAACGGTAAACCAGCGGAAAAGGGTGCAAAGGGTGATTCTGGTCCGGAAGGGAAGCCAGGCCCACCTGGACCCGCTGGGCCTCCTGGAACGGGTGGACTGAACGTAGGAGACCTAGGTAAAATCAGAGCACTTCTAACCAAATGTGTGAACCCCTTATGATTCAAGCACTTGGAGCAGTTGCCTCCACTTTTCCCTTTTACCGGTTAAACGTTCAAGAGAGTTCGTTTAATTCTCTTTTAAGGTGGCGGTGAAAAGGGCGATAAGGGCGAGACGGGTCCTCGCGGCTACAAGGGCGATTTAGGAACTAAGGGTGAAAAGGGTGATAGGGGAGACTCGGGAGCTGCTGGGATTCCGGGAATGAACGGAATCCAAGGTCCTCAAGGTGACAAGGGTGAGCCTGGTCGGGATGGAGTACCAGGAGCTGCCGGAAGTGCAGGGAGTAAGGGTGAAAGAGGTGAAAGAGGTCCTCCAGGGGTGGCAACCGTCGCCGGTTCCGGCGATTACGTAACGATAAAAGGGGAAAAGGGTGCTGAAGGGAAACGCGGAAGAAGAGGACGTCCAGGACCACCGGGTCCCGTAGGACCACCTGGGAAACCTGGTACTAATGGAGAAATAGGTCTTCCGGGATGGATGGTAAGCTTTTCATTCAATTTTAATACTATTAACGTAAAGTAATTGACGCACTGAATAGTCCAAATTATAATTTCAATAAGTAACTCGCTTCACTGCGTACCCGTGCTCTGTCTATTATTTCTGCGACAAAATTATCGATCACTCACTTACCCTGCTCTCTTCCTTCTTAAACGCTAACTCAAGAACACCATAAAGGTAAGTGAAGTAAAGCTGCTTATGAGGCGCTCGAAATTCAATCTCTCATTCGCTTTACAGGGTCGGCCTGGTACGCCTGGAATTCCGGGGAGTCAAGGACCTCACGGTCCCAAAGGTGAAAAGGGTGAAGCTGGAGCACCGAGTCCTTACGGAGTCTCGGTCGGGGTGCGTACGCGAATACACCAACTTCAAAGATTTCATAATTGGTCCATAAGTAGAGAAATCTCATAAGGGAAATTTCATTGGCCGTTTTTTTGGAACAGATCAAGGGAGACAAAGGAGACAAAGGGGATGATGGATTCCCCGGGAGTCCAGGTCAGCCTGGACGCGACGGCCAGAGAGGACCAGCAGGACCCCCTGGAACACCAGCGCAGGGAAATTACGTACCCGTACCAGGACCCCCAGGTCCACCGGGACCTCCTGGTCCGCCAGGATTGTCAATCACGGGACAAAAGAGCGACCCAGGTCGGAATCACATGTTTGGCGAGAGGGATTACTACGGCGTTCGCCCAGGTAAGATATCGCTCCTTACCTGGTCTCGTTATCTCAATGAGATACTTATACAAATATATTACTCACATGCTGCAAGGACCCAGAAGTAGCCTTGACGAGCTGAAGGCTCTTCGGGAACTCAAACAACTGAAAGAGTTGAAAGAACATTTGGGTAAATCATTTGACATCACGTGTAACGACCGTGTGATACATTTATCCTATAAAAGTCATACCTGTTTTTCAAAACTTACGTAATCTAAGTTTTAACAATTATACAAATCTTTTGTACTTTTGTACAGGAGCTAAAGTATTTTAAAAGAAAATATTAAGAACAAAACGAAAATTCCAGGTGGCTCCGCAACCTCGACAAAAGTTCATCACGAGACTACGACAAAAATAGTTCCAGGAGCAGTGACGTTCCAGAACACAGCAGCCATGACTAAGGTACCGATTGATAAATATCATCAATTAAATTTTCAAATAATTAATTAAATCGAATTCAGATGTCCAGCGTCAGTCCCGTAGGAACTTTGGCTTATATCATAGACGAGGAAGCATTGCTGGTCAGAGTGAACAACGGCTGGCAATACATAGCGGTGAGAAATTTGAACTTGTCAAAAGAAAAAATGTCTGTCAGAGATATTAATCTCAAAGTAATGAACTATTTATGTACCAGCTGGGCTCTTTGTTGCCAATAACGACGCCAGCGCCGTCAACGACAGCGTCGCCTCCCGTGAAACCACCTTTCGAAGCATCTAATTTGATTAATCAAATTCCGATCAAGGCCGACGGCACTGGGGTAACTTTTAAAGCACAACTTGTTATCGCTAACATAAAAATTACCAGGAGCGAAAACATTAATTTAATGCGAACTAACATATTTTTATTTATCTGCTCTCAAAGTGGTATCCGAGAATGGTAAGCTGCTGAGTCTCGTTTACTGGAGAAGAAAAATAAATTAGATTTCAAAAATACGAATTTTCTTATCCATCGATTATATTTCAGTTACGCATGGCAGCCCTTAACGAGCCCTTCACGGGCGACATGCACGGTGTCAGGGGTGCCGATTACGCTTGTTATCGCCAATCCAAACGAGCCGGATTACGAGGAACGTTCAGAGCCTTCTTGAGCTCGAGGGTGCAGAACGTCGATAGTATCGTGAGACTGGGAGATCGAGATCTGCCGATCGTAAATATAAAGGTATCAGAATAAAATAAAAAAAAAACCAAAATTTTCTACACCGATCGAATGCAGTGTGCACCATAAAACGATCATTAAAATTTCTAGGGTGACGTTCTCTTTAACTCCTGGAAAGAGATGTTCAACGGTAACGGGGCGTACTTCTCCCAGAGTCCACGAATCTATTCGTTCAATGGCAAAAATATACTGACGGATTTTTCATGGTAACGCAGCATGAATATTCCTTACGTTGTGAACTACTGTATTCCGTTATCTATTTATAAATTAATGATACACGTGGCGAGATGGCCGTAAAGTGACGTTCACAACTAATAATTGCAGGCCTGAAAAAGTAGCCTGGCACGGATCCCACAAGCTCGGCGATCGGGCGATGGACACCTACTGCGACGCCTGGCATTCCAGCAGCTCCGATCGTTACGGTTTGGCGTCCCCGTTGACGGGTGGTCGTCTTCTCGAGCAGGTACGTTACTCCTGCAACAATAAATTCGCCCTGCTCTGCATCGAGATCAGCAGTGAGCACGACAAGAGGAAGCGTCGTAGCGTCGACGACGACCTGGACGAGGTCGAGTTGACGGAGGAGGACTACAAGGAACACTTGGAGGAGATTATGAAGAACTGAGTAGACGTACCATGGAAAAAAAAAAAAAGAAAAATAATATTAAAGAAATATCACGAAAAGACGTAAAATAAATATACAGAAAACTTATCATCGCTCGAAGACGAATCCTCGTTGGATTTTTCGACTCTGTAAATTTTAAAACGTCGCTGCGTTTTTTCTTCATATCCATCAAGCGCATATCGTCGACGAGATTTATAAGCCGTCGCTCAAGAAATGCATTTCAGGTCCATCGAAAAAGACTGATCGTCTCCAAGTTCGTCGTAAACGTTTCATATCAGCCATTGTCTCGACTATCCTTAATATGCTCTTAAAGAGAAATTCGTTATCCTGCGAAATTTCGTATAAAAGATAGAAAAGGTCAAGACGAATCGGAGAATCTGATCTTTCTCTTGCGCGTCCTTAAATGTACCCTGAATCACGGTAAACGTCCAAGTACTTAGAAAATGCGTTATATACACGCATATACGTATAAAATTGTCCGGGATAAATGCGTCAATCAAATTGGATAATTACACTTGCATATCGCACCCAACTGCGTGCACATGACAGTTGTCAAATCTGACTGATACGTTTACGCACTGAAATACACGGAAAAAAAAGTCTCGCCAAGAGAGGCTATTCTTGTAATAGTGTAATTTACTGTTTAAATAATAGATGTCGATTGAAGGAAACAGCACGGAAAAAAAAAAACAAAAGAAACGAAATAACCCGAACGGAGGTCCTATTCGATGCATTTACTATTATAACAGGTACGTGAGTGTCTATGTTAGATAATAAGTGAAGACGATTATTGTAGAATTGTGTAATTCTATAACTGCGTCTTGCCACGCGGAGCTACGCGAAAAGTCCTCGTGACAATTATTTAGAAATTCCATTACTTACAGAACGATTGAAATAAATCGATTAATATTATCGTAGGAGAACATATCGCAAATTAACGAATACTGCCGGCAATGGTGTTAGAATAAATGTTAATTACGAGCAAGTGTCGAGTATATCTGAAAGTAAATTGATCTATGCAATAGATTGATTTACTGATGCAGTAGAACGTGTCGTAGGCGTAGATATTTTAGCTACATTTTATGCGAGTGTCTATGGATGTGGCTGATACGAAATGATATGTTCTACTGTATTTTTTATTTTATAAACATATTATTTTTTTTTCTCAACACGATAGCGCTTGAGTTCGGCTTACATCGAGCATAAATCGAATCTAAGTCAGTGTCTGTAATGTGAAAGTGTTAAACAAGAAGAAAAGGAACCTGTAACTTAACTTATTTATTGAATTTATGCCTAGCTAACTATATAGATTTACGTACTCTGTCCAAAACGCTTGTTGGCAATGTCTCTTTGGTTGAAAAGAAAAATTTTATTTTCATAATATTTCGAGTACTGTGCATAATCCTAGTTAACTGTATTAATAATTATCCTTTTTATCTAATTTGCATCGAGGATGCTTCGTTTCGAAAACTTTGTATTGTTTGTAAGTTTTATTATTGTCTTTCTAAATAAATGAAATGATCGAGCAATCTTTGGTCTACTCTTTGCTAATGTTATTAGACAGTGCAAGGATTTGGTTGGGATAAATCATGTTAAAATGAAATTACTTTCCTTTCTTATGAATAGTACAGAATAAGTTTATTATGGTTTGATGTTCCATCACATAATTCATTCTTGGCATTGGATCAAATGAAATGTAAGGTGCAGAGTGACGTACCTTAGGATTTTAGTATGGTCAGTGCTTCGGTGCAGTTTAGACCCTCAAGGATATACGCTAAATTCTCCATGGATGCATCCTCGTCCTCCTCTGCCCAGATTTCTAACATACTCTTACACTGTTCGTATTGCGTTGGTTTACTTTGGAAGAACTCGATCTGAAATTTAAAAAATCGCTCATCGTAACTATTTTTAGGTTCAGAGCGTATTAAAAAAAAAAATTTGTAATCACTAAAACTCACTTCGTCGTTCGTGTAGCCAAGTTTACTAGCCAATTTCTTCCAGTCACTCTTCAAAGCTTCCGAAAGCTTCGCCACCATTTCCGGTGTGACTTTATTTAATTTTCGAGTTTTCACCTCCGCACTTTCTGCGTCGACTTGCTCGGATTCTTGTTTTAAAACATCTTCATTGTACTCTTGATCGTTTGGCTCTGGAGGAGGAGTCTCTTCCGTTTCATTTTTCAAGTCTGACTGCGTCTGCTATATTAAACATATTCAGAATGGCTTTGGTCGACTTGGACCGAGCTATGCTTAAAATTAAAAATAAATACTAACCGGTCGATCTTTGGCAATTTTTTTTATCATTGTTTCTAAATATTCTGGTAATTTGTTGATAGGATAGTTTCCGTGGACGAAAAAGTGGGGACTGCGTCTTGCTAGTAAACGCAATGCTCGCCAGCCAAAATTACCGTCGTTCACTTTTCTACGAGGTACAAGATATACAGTCACATCGAATTTATTTTGAAATTCAATTAGTTTGAAGTATGGGATCAAAGTAAAACTTACTTGTATTCATCTTCTACCATGGCAGCTGGATCCAACTGCTCTATAGCCTCCTCGAAGTACGTTTCCAAGGATGGAAGGAAATCTCTATCCTTTGACTTGCAAGCTTCCAAGTTATTAGGACAGAGATTCCAAAGTTTGGTTAATTCCGGACTACAGAGGAAGCATATGTATTAATTCTGTGTGCAGATAAAAATTAAAGGTAAGTGAAAACTTACATACTTTCCCATGTGATATTTTCCTACTGCCTGCGCATCTCTGATAACGTCTCCAATTCTTCTTCTTGGTCTCTTTGGCTTCTTCGGCTCATCCCCCTCAGCCGTGGAATCTGGTGCAGGTTTTTTGAAGGGTGGACAACCCTCATTTTTCCAAGCGTTCCAGTGTTCTTCTCGTTTTAAAATATTCTTTACAGTTTCTGCAAAAGTTGAACCATCCGGCGGAGTTTCTGATAGCAGCGAGTAGACTTGATCAGTCGTTGCCTTTACCCAATCAACCTGATCGGGCTTCAGTTCGTGCGTCTCGCTAAAAATCATGAGCTAAATCGTATGTGAACCCTGATGGCTCTTTTTGGGATTTTGGATTTAAGAAAAGCATACTCGCAGACCTTGTCTCATAGCCACTGGCAAGGAAGCTTTGGAACACAAACATCGATTTATGATGTAAAGGGTCAATTATCTTTTTTTTTTTCATCTAATAATATCCTTGCCCGCTATGTATTAGGAGTCTCGAGGGGAGAGGTTTCTTCTTTATACGGATTTTGACATTTAAACTTATGTATGGTATTTTACACAATAAATTTTATGTGCAAATAACTCTCTACTGGTTATTATGTACTTACGACTTAAATTTCACAGTGCTATTGAGGTACTGGAACAGGATCAAGAATTGCAGTAGAACGTATCTTCGGAAATTTGAATCCGATAATTGCAGTTCAAGTAACTTCTGGTTGGTCAGGTATTTTGCAAAATAGTGAGTTTCCTTTGGAGGTCCCTCGGAGGATGTATCCATTTTTATAGATGTGGTAGGACAGCTACGTTGATCCTCCAATTTGAATGATGAGAATGCCGAGAGTACATTTGAAGCGTGCTGTAGGACACAACAGGTTTGTAACACCAATTTATTGTGCAAATTCCATCATTGACTAACAAAATTCTCACCGCTGAGAAAACTTTCCAATGCATTTTGTTATAACACTGATTTGGATTTCTGAAGAAATCTTGCAGTGCCCAAAACTTTCTATATAGATTGTAATCAATGGGAATTTTTGCTTCTAATTTATCGTCATCTTCACTGATGTGATCCAAAACATCTTCCTCAGACTTTTCAGTACCAAATTCTGTGTGATTTTCCAAATTGAACTCGCTAACTATGTTAAGACCAGACCGTTCAGAAAATGGGAAAAATTTGGCTAGGAACAAGAGTATTCTGCCACAAAAGACAGTTTGTTGAGAGCGAGATAATCTTCGCAATAAATCATTGCACATTCTCAGCAGATTATTCTTGCAAGCACTAAAGAAAAGATCTTCTTTCCAAACTACCACATTATTTTCCACAAATGTGAAAAGCTGTTCGCAACGGTCCAATGTCATAGTATCAAAAATATCACCCAACAGCATAACAGGCATACTAGCAGTCGCTAAATCTATTCTACATAACTCTATACAGAAACTGATATAAGATTCTAGTTCTTGAACATTGCCCCACGCAATTTCTAACAGCGTATCACGAAGAGACTGATCGACAGCAGCCTTCCTGTCGTTCTCGTTTGCACTTATTTCTGTACATTTCTTCTGGAAAGTGGAAATATCGGATGTCTTGAAACAGTGGTACAAATGTACCTGTAATAAAAAAATACAGAGCTATGCATTATTGCTCCAGGATAACTTAAAAGTTCAGCTGAAAGTAATTCCAGACTGAAAATAATGATTTTATAGCTCGTTAATGATACTCACACTGTACTCTTTCCTTAAGGTTTCGAACCGTGACATAGTAAAACAGTGAATTAATAGTTTTTAGTCAGAAACAGCAACATTTGCTTAGATTAAGTGATTAGCACAGTCGCACATCTCCACTCGTAAAAGCAGAGATCACCAGGGAGATGCACAACGCTACGATTTTAAGGCGATACCAAAAATATGGCGCTAATTCCTAGAGCCGAGTTCAGGAGTAGGATTTTGTGATCATCGTCTCCGTCGATAATGCATGTTCCGTCGTAGCCGAGCTGAACGTGATCATGACCGTGTAGCTTGGCGGGCAGAGGTTCTCCGCAACTTATCGCTGGTTCCCAGAGCAACCCTTAGAACCCTCCATAAGGG
>JARQSV010000367.1:820224-852207 GCA_030142285.1 Calameuta idolon
TTATCTTCGCTCGATAACCTTGCCGAATTCTAAAAAAATTCTCTTACGTGATTCGTATTGCATGAAATATCCGCAACGATGTAAGCTCGACGAGTATAGATACAGCAGAAGTACAGAAGAAAAGAAAAGGCTTCTTCAAGACTCATGAAAACGCGTCTGTTGACGTTCGAGAGAGTAATAAAAATATTTTCGCGTATACAGAAGCCAGGGAAAAGCTTGCCAGAAAATATATTAAATCGATTAAATAATATATTTTATTCCAAATAATCGAACGTTACTTGTCGATGAATATTGATAAATTTAAAAATCAATAATGTCATTAAAATAATATCTCTACCAACGTCCCTATCAAATTGACAAATAGTCCAGTCGAAAGGTGGGTCGACAGTTTTCTGTCAATTGAGAAATCCAGACCTCTTGAGTAACGGCATTGTTGGAAACCAATAAAGAGCAAAGCCACACATCCAAGAGACACTCGTGACTCCCGAACGAAATAGCCTATGATTCGCGCGAACTTCTCTATGATTTATAAGACAGCCGAGTCTCGGTAGCGCGAAGGATTTACGAATTCGCGAGCCGAAGACTCGCGCCTCGTGAATTTTCTAGTCCGAAACGTCCCCGTCATTCGTCACGCTGTATTTTCATGTCAGAGTTACGATATTACAGTGACACAAATATTTACCGCACGGCTCCTCAAGCATTGCCTGGTAAGTGGAATTTCGACGCTACGTCAAATGAGATTTTTACGTTTGAATTTCGTAAACGGAACTCCAGTGTTTCGAGGTAACGAGCTCGAGTACTCGAAGTGTCCTTAATGAGTTTAACGAGGAACGAGAAACGTCATGGAGAATTTGACCGACGGGACGCGATAGGAAACTCGTGACGCATTGGCAAATAATTTAGCGTGTTAACGGTAACGGACTATAGAGAGTATATAGAAGCGTAAGAGGAGATACGAGGTCTCTGGCCTGCGTCTTCGAATGGTAACGAACGTAACAGCCGATAGATCCAAAGGGATTATAAATCCTGTTCTAACAAAACAAAATTGACATTTTTCCCCGGGGCGCAGGAGACGAACGAAAATAAAATGTTAATTCGTGTCGTAAGACCGGTGACGGTATATATAACAGTGTCATCGAGGATTCTGAGGATAGTCGCAGGCTACACCTCAGCCGAACATGGTCAAGGTAAGCTGCGCGGAGAGAAGTTGGCGAAAGAGAAAATTCTTCGGTGTAGTTTATGAATTTTCAAAATCGACCGTTATCGGGCATTCGCCGAGGGATCGTTGCACGCCATGGAAAGTTTTTCCGGTGAAAGTGGTATTTTTCTATTTTCGGATGGTTTTCACGAAAAGCTACGACGACTCAGGCACAGTGAGAGTTGCGTTCCCTTGGGGAATGATGTCTTCATGAGAAACGTGCCGGGAACTTCGATTTACGTTTGATTGATCGATCGTGACGAATGCTAGAACTCAGTTTTGACTTCGTGCCGTTGGTAATAGTGAGGCGAGTGATTCGAGTAAACTTTTTGTTTTATTAATATATATATATGTATGTATGTAGACGTAGCGGGCTTATGGGATCGATCAGCTGCTCGGTAGAGAAACAGGTTTATTTCCGGAATTAATTTATACTCGCTGTTGATTCTAGAATAGTTGATACTAGTTTCTGTTTGGAAATTATACCTTCTGCTTGTTCGTAATTTGACTTGGTAATAATTTATTGTAGCGAGGAGGATACTGTACGTTGCTTTTCTTTTTTGCTTCAGGCATTCTTAGTACTTCTAGCCGTCTACGTGGTGTCCGGCGCACCAGCAGTGCCGTTCGCACGGTATGGGTTACCTGGGGATAACGAGGGGGAAGTGTCTCTGTCGACGCCGTTACTTCCGGGAGTGAAGAATCTAGAGGAAAAGTCTCTACCGTTTGAGCAGTTTCAGAGCCCTCCGGAAGATTTGCCAGGAACTAGAAACCTGGCCGAGAAGACCCAGTTGCCGGATACGTTACCGGGGGTGAAAAATTTGGCCGAGAAATCTATCCCGGAATCGATAACCCTGAGGAAGCTGCCGGCCCAAGTGCTTGAGTTTCCAAAATTGGAGGTCGAGAATGTACCCGTGTTAGGAAACGTTCCAGAACGCATCGAGCAGTCCCTGCTCCCTGCTCCTACTCCAGACTTCCAGGTGGGTGAGGAAATTCTCAGTGACGCCATCCCGGCCCCCGTCGAATCCATCGAGGACAAAGCACCAGGGTCACTCATCATCCCTCCTGGCACCAAACTCAAACTGGAAGATGATCGCGGACAGTATTCTCACGGGTGAGCCATTGACGATCATGTATAATGATTGTGTTAATAAATCTCGTTATCATGTGAGATTACCAATTTCTGCATTATTTTAGATTCTCAACTCCGGATGGTACCCAGGTGCAGGAGACTGGTCATCTGATCACTACCAACGGTGGCTGGGAATACGTAATCGCCAAGGAGGGTAGTTACAGCTACACAAGCCCTGAGGGTATTCCGGTGACTGTGAGCTACATTGCCGACCACAATGGATTCAGGATAACGAGACAGGAGATCGGCCGACGGTAAAGCAGTGGCAGTCGGTAACCAGGTGGTGCTTACGTTTGTCGAAATGTGGAGCGTTCTTCGTTACCGACGGTAGCGCTTTAACAGTTTCATTATCTCGACACCACTGAACGCGTAGGCTGGTTGTCAATGATCGGCAAAGATTGTAAGGATTTTATACGGAGGAGCAGAGGAGGAGCCTTTTGGATTGAAAATAAAATATTGTACAGTGTGAAAAGCGTGGCGAGCGCTCTGGGTCTGTAGTAGCACGAGTAAATATTGGACGACGAACAACACGTAACACTAATCCGGAGTATCGATAAGAGCTATCGAGGAGCAGAGTAAGACACTTTGTATTAAGTTTCTGGCATCAAACTCTTTTCTTTGTCATTTTCTTATTTAATTTTGTAACCGCCTTACCATACCAATTTAATAAATTATGAGAGAAAGCACGTTTTAAAGTTTAAACCGACCCTGCGAATTTCAAGCTACGCGCGACTGATTAACCGTAAGCTTAAGCCGCCTCGTAAGCCTGGCTTAAGCTCTAATAAACTAAACTTCCATATCGTTAGCGCGTATAGTTTATGCCTTTCATCCATAGTCCAGCAGCAGCCGGAAGACCCCGACGGCTTCTTGACGATGCGATTGAATGAAATTTTACGAGGTGGAAAGAAGAAAAAAAAAGAGAGACCGAGAAAAGGGGAAGCTTGTGGTTCTTTTTTTTCTTCTTCGTACCTTTCTGTTCAACCTGGAGGAAATAAAGTTATGGAAAGTACAGTGGGAGTCTCGTACGCACATGTGGAGTCTTTCCCTTCGACTCCTTCTGCACAATGCAAGCTTTGTGCCTCGAAAAGTTTCGGCCGCTGGCGATGCCAGTTCCGAAACAATTCTGAATCCTAAATAAATCCTAAGGTATGAATGGAATTGCGTAACTCTCAGTTGATTCTGCGTTCCAAGGACCGCGAGCCGGTATTGTGCCCGAATAAGTTCGGTCATCTTTCATTTAAGCAGCCTTTCAATTAATTTACGTAATATCCCTACCAGACTTGCACCACACTCGTCGATAAAATATTACCTACCGAGTGACACAATAGAGAAGTTGTTTGCGTGAATTTGAGAACCGACGTCGTCCTTAAATGCACCGAAGGTAATCCGATCAGCGAGCAAATTATCGAGCAACTCCAATGACAGAACCATTACGGGGAGAACCAAGAGATTCGAATTCCCGTTAATCGAGTTTTGAGAAAATTCACTCAAGTAAAATCCAGGTACTCGACTCGGCTCTTTCGGTTACTGAAAATCTCATGGAAATCCTTAGATCGACGATTACGTGAATAACTGTGAATTAAAAAAAAAAAAAGAAACCAATCAAAAATCCCATTCCATTATTCTTATTATTATTCCCATCCTTAATCCAGCTTCCGCGTTGATCTTGCAAGTTATTCGTTCCGTTACGGTACGAACCTTATAGTCGGTACTCGCTAACTCTAAAGTACCACCAAGGAGGTATACTACTCGAGCTGGAGTCAAGTTGTCCCAGGTTACGTTCGGCTAAGTCAAAGGTGTAAGGTCGTAAGACGACGCTGCGGCCGTAACGCATCACTACCTTCCTTTGCGAGGTTAACCACTTTCAAAGTTTAATGTCGAAGGGCGGTGGAATCGCGCGATTAAACTGACCAGTTCAAGCGTAACGACTTGGTCAGTGGTAACGGTAGCTGCTAGTTAGACGCTGCCTGGTTCCACTTACAGGTAGCAGCGGTCTGACTAGTGAAACACCGCGACTACTACTACCCGGCAAAGGGCAACTTTACAAGTGGCGTTTTCGACATTCCGTTTCAACAATCAAACCCATCGCACTGATGCGTGTGCGATAAATATTGACATTTATGAACGACTGCGTTAACTCCCGCTGGGCACGATTAACTGGAATTTACCAAGTCGAATAAATTTAACCTTCGAACATTCCACGAACGTTTCAAAACTTTATTAATAAAAAGTTCGTGTTTACACTTTAACGTACAGCTCGAATTAGGTCTACGTGAGCTATGAAAATTTTAAACAATTGAAATACTCACTGCTCGTCAAGTGTCCGAATAAAGAGATGGCAAAATCTAACGGGTCAAAGTCAAATTAACGTAAAATTGCATAACCAAAAAAAAAAATCAAAGCTTTTCGAAAATCTGATAAAAACTACTGCTTAGCCACCAGTTAACTTGGTTAACTAGCACGTTTGTCGCCATCTACACGTCTTCGCCGAAACTTCCCTTCCCACGTAGTTCCTGCACAATCCGTAGGATACGCTTCCGCCACTATCACTCTTATCACTACCACTACCGCTAGTCCCATTAGAACTGCTGCTCTTACCACTTACACCGTTATAATCTCTTTCCTCTTTAACCAAGCATAATCATACATGCAGTCCTATGTACATACACATACGTGTACCTGCACATCCACGTTCTCAGTGACTCATAGTCACTCAGTCTCACGTGTGCTAAACTCCTCGAAAACCAACCCACCCCGTCAGCCTCCACGTTTCACGTTCCACGTGATGAACAGTGTTTATATATCATAATTAGTCTTACGAAGCGGCGCGCACGAGGCGAGTTCGCAACCAGTCGACTCCCTGGGGTAACTGATAATAATTGTGTGTCGCCGACTCAGGAGCTTAATATTTAGCGATTATCGGATGAAAGTTCTCTCAGGCCCAGGCCCCCCCACCCAGCCACCCAGCCACCCCTCCGCAATACTTTCATTGCAACTCCTCGCACTTTCTCACGCCTCGCTTGCTTCCTTACTCGAGGGACTGTACTATATAGCTTCTGGGAAATCCTTATGTACGTATCTATATGCTAGGGGAGTGGCTGGTTATTCTTTTACCGTGAAAGGTAAAAAAAAAAAAATGGGACACGTACAAATGTTCTTGAAAACGATTTGTTTTCTTGTTTCTCTTGTGACATCATTGGACCTCAAGACGGATCGTGTTTCGTGGAATTAAGAATTTTTACCTGACGTATATATGCGTTATATATATATTTTTGGTTTGTTGAAAAAAAAGAAAAAAAAAAAATGCAATTTTGACTGTAAACATTTTTCTTCTCAGGATATCGCAGTGCTGACCGCCTCGTGGTTTCGAGTAATTGATGGGATGTTCCGGAATCTGTAGCGCATTAGTTCGAAAGCTTGATGCAGAGTAATTGTGTAAATGCTCAAGAGAAGCATCGCTTCTACGTTGGGTTCCAGATCGCAGAGCGATACAGGAATCTCTGGGATGTAGGATCTATGGGCAGTATCTCCATGTCCGCGATGTTCGACCATTACGGTGATTACATTAGGTACCATACCGCATAATGCTGGTACACGTGCTTTATCGAGTGTAATCCTATAGAGAAAGGCATGGTTAATGCTTGGATGGTTGCAATCAATCTCGATGACGTAACAACGAGTTATCTGACGCGTATGGCTAATGAGATTTTGAAATTTTCATTTTTAAAATTTCTGTTTTTTTTTTTTTTTTTTTTCATTTATTTCTCCTTGTCCCGAAAGAGGGACAAATTTTCTTGCTGCTTCGGTACATATGGACGACCAGGTCTGCCAACCTTCTATAACCTGGATATTGGAGGATTGAGAATTTAAAAAAAAAAAGGAGACGAAGCTTCCGATAAATCTCGCTAGTGGTTAAAGGTTTATTCCTCTTCGTTCGTTCGTTCGTTTCTCGATAAAAGAAAAAAGGAAAAATGATAGAAGGGCCCAGGATATACGTGCTGGGAATCCTGCCGCTTACGTGCCACCTGATCCGGTATTTCTGGAACAGAAGCGAAGTCACCGCGAACTGCGCGGCTAATCGACTCTCTCTTTCTCTTTATTTTTTTTTTTTCCACGATGCTTACGCTCTTTATACTTTATTCGGAGGGGGGGGAAAAAAAAAGAAGCTCCCGACATATACAGAGGGAAAGTACCAGTAGCGTTTTATAACCTTTTATCATTTTTCCCATTATTTTTTATCCCTACGTACGCATGCATGTTCCTTCGTTATCATCCACGTTTTAGCGGGAGCCACGCGAGATACTCCAGGCAAGATTTTTCACTTTGACCGCGGGGATCCGTCAAACGAAATTTTCGCTTCGAGTATTTTTATGCTTCGTTCTATCTTTATATTCACTTTTGATAATTTCTATATGCCGATGCTCCTTCTCGTACTTCACTCTTTCCCAGATTCAATTATGACTTTTTTCTTATCCACTATCCCATTTATCTGCATGCGCTGCACCTATAGCTGTGATATCGAGTGAGGTCGGGTTTGCTCGAGCAACAGTAGCTTTTGCAAGCATCCTCCGTGCAGTTTATCACAGCTGCTAGACTATGCAACAGTCAACATAGGCGTGGGGTCAAGAACGTCTTAGCTTAGCCCAGCTCTAATGGCCCTGCATACCATCCCCTAACCATTCTCCTTACCCAGAGAACACACTGCCAATCTTTCTCGGATAGCGATGGCTACGAGCGAGCCACGAAATCGAGTCAATTTACATAGACTTGCAAAACATAACTTTCTTTAATAAAAAAGCTCGCGATCAGATATTTGGCTGAACCCTTCAATTTCCTCTTCAGCTTACCGTGACGCGAGGAGTCTTCCTCGGACCCATTTGTTCGATTAAATATTCAATCTCCATGTCACTGGCGCTTCGAAGCTTTCGCTCATTATGTACGTATATTTTAAAAGTATATACGGAGTACAGAGAAAAATTAGTTCATTGCAAAAATTTGCTTGCCAATGATAAGAGAATTCTCGAATGCGGGATATAATAATTGCAAAGATGGTAAATTTAATAAAGTTTTGCGTTCCATTGTTATTCTCATCTACCGGTATACCCGCTGCTGGTACTCCTCTGTCTCTCGAGGGATGAAGTCAGTACTGTATGGGTTTAGCTGCCAGACTCGGGGTTAATAATTATTAGGGGTGCGCCGGGGCAGAGTGGGACCAAAAAAAAAATCTAATAAACAAGGAGCCACCGGGCACGTGCTTCGTCGGTGTCCTTCGTCCCGTTTCCCAGGCTCATCCGAATATTAAACTCGCTGCTCGCTGCTCCAAATGAAACTGCATTCGTCTGAAAACAGAAAGGCGAGTCACGCTTCGTGAAACGAGCCTCCGCCCCCCCTTCCTCCTCTTCCTCCTTGTCCTCCTCTTCCCTTTCATCCTCCTCTCTGCCTCCTCCGCTGCCACAATCATCAGAGGCACCAGTACTAGGTAGCCTTCCTGAGCTTGCATATATCTATACTATGCACTTAAAGCGCATACCTATATCTTCCGTTCACTCTGAAACTAAATTTGCATCTGCGATTTCGTTCGCATTATTTTGGCAGGACACTCTGGTTTGCTGTGTAATCGGCGATTCGTACGTTACCTGTTCGCATGAGAGCAAAAGCATACGATAGATAATTACTACATGATAAAATAGAATTTCTCTTTCGTACAACCTTAAGGACGTATCCTGTACCGGAATAAGTAGGTCTGCTAGGGATCGAGATTCCTTCGTTACCGACCGTGTTATGCGGTTTCGTTTTGGGGATGAGAAAAACGGCGATAGTATTATTACGGATGCGAGGCTACATCGGGAACAGCCTGCTCGATCAATTTCCGTCTCTCGTGAAAATGATCGATGATGGGTTCTTTTCTTTTATACTCGTCGAATGATCCTCGTACTCATCTCGGTCCCGATAAGCCGCATTTAGCCGACAAAAAGGAACCGACGAGGAGAAACATCACCTTCCCTTCGCATCAAAGCCATACATATATATATATATATATATACATATAAAAGACCTATGGAACTTCGGTCAATGTAAAAATCTTCAGTCTTTATAGTCCTTCCACGATACATGTGGAGCAAAGTTCAAAGATAGTCGAAAGCTTCGAAGACACATGGAGGCATAAAGAAGAGGCTTCGCTCCTACGAGCCAAGTCTGAACTTATCAAGACGGTTCTCGAGACCCGCGTTATCTATGGATCTCCTTTGACATTTCGAGCTGCTATCAAGCCGTTTCATCCCCCTAAGACTCACCCTCCGGGTATTGTCAAAGTCAACTGGCAACGTTGTTGTCGTCGTCGCGAACGTGGGAGCAGCCGAAGCCGGCCTAAAGCCCCTCGCGCGACGCTCGACGAAATGCAGTCGACATGGCGCGAGTAAAACAGAGCCGCGCGCCCCAATCAATAAAGCACAACAAAAGCTCAGACTTGCACGTTCGCAAACTCCAGCATGAACACTCACTACCCTCCACTTAGCAGGGACGTGCGGATACGTAGGCGTACACGGAGAAACGAACAAGCACGGAAGGGGGAGACTCGCAACTGGAGAAACACGCTTGGCCGAAGCTCGGCCGGATGCGCCCCTCTTCAAAATGCCTCTGTACCTACTCACGCGTCTACATATGTACATATATACATATAGCTATGCCTACGTAATATATACCAAGACGTATACAGGCACTTCGATATTAGCCAAGACGAAGTCTCTCGTGGCTGACTCGAGAGCACTCCGTTACAAGACGGCAGCTTGATTAAACTAATTTGAAGATCGAAATATTAATTCGTCCTTCCCACCAGCGGCTAATCCTTTGGGCAATATTGATGTGTCCGACATTTTGAAAATTTTTACGACGACTTTTCTGTATTTTTGAAATTTCACATGAAATTTTTTTCTTTCTTCACTGTGTCTTTCCTATTGTCGGATAACGAACTGGCCGCGAGGGTGAATTCAGCCCGCCCCCCCCCCAACCCTCCGCAATACCCTTATCGTTATCGCCTAGGATCTTCCTGTCTGTTTGCTCCACGACTAGTCGATGTGCCAGCAGCGCGTGTGTCCAGGGGTCGACAGCAAAGTACCGATGACGCTTATGATAAGCTATAATGTTTCCAAGGATTTTTATTTTCATGTGAATTCGTATGATTTTTTTTCTTTTTTCGTTCCACCCTATACCACGTTTCGAAGCGAAGCTTATCGAGTTCGGTGAAACTACGCTTTTTTTTTGACTCTAGACTGTTCGGTCGCCTGAAGGCAGACTCGGGGGAAGTTTTGTATTTGGGTCTGTTACGGTTTCCTCGTTCAGAAAGCAACGAGAATTGTAAAACTGAAGAAAAGCTCAGCGGGTTGGGATTGGCTCCATTGAAATTTAGTATTTTTATTTTTCTTATTTTTTTTTTTAAAGCTATTCTTCACTCTCGAGCGACCTATAATATATATATATATATATATATATTTATATATACCAGCAATCCCTGACTTTCCTGCTTTCCGATCTTCTTAGGAATCAGGGAAGAAGTATTTGCACGAAGATCCGTCATCCAATTAGGGATTTTAGCGAGTCACATTTAAAAGACCCGTAGTCGTAACCAAAGTGTCCGCGAACTGTTCCCGCTAAGGTTGCTCGACCTGCCGAGACGGTCGTTCCATCGATTATTTAATTAATACCAAAAAAAAAAAAAAAAGAAAGTACAGGCTGAGCGAGAGTATATTGAAAATAAAGAGAATAAGAGTGAGACGGCGAAAGGGTTCGGCGGGACGTGAGAGAGAGAGAGAGAGAGAGAGAGTCGCAGTCGGTGCAATCACGCGATAATTACATTAAGCAGGGCGCGACTTGGCCTTTACGGTCAGCAAACGTAAAGGGTTGTGGCGCGAGAGAGAAACGTGAGAGCAGCGACAGTCCCTGTGTCCGTCTTGAAAGCATTCTTAAAAGGGTCCACAGGAAACCGGATGCTGAGGCGATCGGGTCATGAGGCAAGAATCGAATTGATACAAACGTGATCGGAATTGCTTGGTGGAGGAGAGGGGGTGGGGGGGGTGGGGGTGGGTGGTACCAGCAATTTTCATGGAACTCAGAAAATATTTCATCCCCCCGTTATAACAATGGGAAGCCATACTCGTCGTAATTGCTGAATTCTGCAAAACGACCGTGCTGTCATTTAGAATTATATTAATTATCCATTGAGGAAAATTTTAATTTGATATCGTGTATATATATATATTTCCCTCCGGCTTCTCCTACTTTCCAAGGGTAGAAATCTCGAGGTCGTTTCGTAATTTCCCTCCAGGCAGGGAGCCGTCGGTGGTTCCTCAGCGGCCTATACGTATCCTATAGTGGTCTGACCTCCCTCGTGCCACGGTAGGTACACTGGATGGCGCAACGGCTCGATTTAAAGTAAAGAATGGCAGGGCAATAACAAAGGTCGCGCTATCTGGGTCAAGAAAAGCCGCCACCCTCAGATCTTCGTAATAATGGAAGCTTCGAAGATTAGTTCCCTGGGTTCCCTGGGTTCCCTGGAAGGCTGGGGCCGTCGGGGAGTGCACGGTTCTCTCGAGTACGTCGGCCAAGGGGTTGGAGCGACGGCGCTGGATTTCGCGACGGCCTCGAAACTAGTCTCAACCCTCTTCTCTTTTTAGGGGATGGAACGTAACAAGCTATAGTCTCTCGCATGAGAAAATCCTTTGCGAAAGGGTTGAGTATGGATTACCGAGCGTGTCGTACGCGCAGCTCACCGCAATCTTTTTCCTTTTGCCGTCCTCGGCCAATCTGCTGATATTCTCAGCTGGAGCGCGGAGGGATGTGAATCGGCCTCCACGCTCTCCGAGCCTGGGCCGACGGGAGGAAAGAGAAGGAGAAGGAAAGAATGAAAAAATAAAATTCCATCGACGTCCTCTTATTAGTTCCTATTCAACGGCACCAACGCACCCGTCTCTATGTATGTATGTATGTACGTCGCATATTTCAATTCCTTCGACCAATCCTTCTTTTAGGTTAGAATAAAGTTTTTATTTTCATTGACCATAGGAAATCAAATACTCTCCTAAGCTCATCGAGGAAAAACAAATTTCTATGCATTTTTTAATTCCATCTTTCTAATTTCTTCGTGCTATTGGTACACACGTTCTCCGGTCTCCTCCGTCCCGCCTTCCTGGACCCGACAGATTTTAATTAGATACCCGTCCATGAAATTCTGCCGGTCAGCTCTCCCAAGTACATTTCCGCTCCCGGCGAAATTGAAACGCACCAGGGAAACTCAAGCGCCACGAAACTCGGATACGTCCATTACACACGACGCGTCCGATTCGAGCTCGTGCCAGCTGCGTTCTGTACTGTTTTCTCTATTACGTAGCTATATGCACATGACTATACCGTATTGCCTATCTGCGGCTATCGCTGCAGTATCGGTTGGTTGGACTACGTACGCGAGTCCACAGATCGGTCGTTAACTGTACTGGAAGCAATTCTACGATTGTTATATACGTAATGCAAACGTGCACCAATCTTCTATTGCGATCAGAAGCAAAGAAAAAACTTATTCTCCTTGCTACGGGTCTCCATGATTAAAATTCTAGACGCTATCGCGTCCCGTAATTTTCCTTTTTATTTTTCACCCACTCATGAGCGACAGTTTAGCGCTCGTTCTCGACAATAATTTTTTTAGACATTCAGCCTGTTCCACGAGGGTTGGCCAGCCTGCACGTATGATCCGTCAAAGATAGGCGGCTCCACCCCCCAGAGTTGCCACAACGTAATGCCACAGCAGGAGTCCCTTTTATCGAACCGCAAGCTAATACTCTTCTCTCGCTCACTCATTGCCTCCTCCGCTCTCCTCTTCTCTGTCTTCTTCCTTACTTTTATTTTACGAAATTAAAGAAGAAACGCCTAGGAAAATCGATTCCGCTCGGTTTATTTTCCTTTTCTTTTCATCGTACCTACTAACCTACCCCTGTGCTTCCTTCTATTTACTTTTTTTTTTTTTTTCGGCCACTTCACCCCATTTCGTGGTCGGCTGCAACCGCCACACGCTCATCCTGCGGCATCAACAAGTGAATCAGGCCGCTGAAACAGGAGAAATCAACAGGGTGGCTCCACACCGTGCAACCATTCATTTATCACTCCCGCCGTTACCGCTGCGAACACGTTTGACACCCGTAATCAGAAAATTTTCAAATTCTAGAAATTATTGCTTCGAGTGCAAGTTCCGTGCTTGCAAACATACAGTAAGCTAAGAGCTTTCGAGCAGTTTCCTGTGTAACTAGACGTACTTGTACACAACGTAGCGTATCGTCACGGACGTTAATGCGCATCGAAGTTGAGCCGAATGGAGGCGACTCGAGACGAGAGAGACGGACGAGGGAAGCTGCACGGCAAAGATGCACGTGGCAGGAGAGAAAGAGGAAGTCTTGGAAGAGAGAACCAGAGGGAAACTGGAGTTAATTCGAAATTTCACCAAAGTTCGATTTGCTTGGAACACACACACACACTGGCACGCGCACGTGTGCGCTTTCAAAACAGATAACGGATCTATCTATGCATGGGATCTGATATTGACAAGCAGCTTATGTACACACATGGGCATGTGTAGTCGTGCAGGCAGTCATCGATATGCGTTTAGCGTGCTTCGCCTCGTTACATACTCAGCGCCTGACTGGCAGCGGTCATCGGTCTGGCATTTTCCCTAAATTGGGTTAGATTAATCGGAACACGACGCGACACGACGCAACACGACGCAGCACGACGCAACACGACGCGCTGCTATTGCTCGGCACAGTGTGAAACGTTATAGCATAATATCCTTATACGTAAAAGCGGAATATAAGGGATGGATAAGTTACGAGGCGCAAGACGTGCGCATCTTGCATGTGGAAGCATGTAAGATGCTTGGGTCGTGTGTAGGAGGTCACGTGGTAGATGAGGGGCAGAGAGTCTGCGTACGTGTACGCGAGAGGGAAAGAGAGAGAGAGAGAGAGGGAGAGAGAGGAGAGTATATGTATATCGGGAGAGTTACCGAGAAGCCAGATATATGTATAGGTACTGGTAGCCCGTAGACCGAGCCTTCAGCAAATGCATGCCCTGTAAATTGCCTGGCATTTAATTACCATGAGTAGGCAGAGCTCGCACGCTAAAGGTAGAGAGGGTGAGAAAGAGGGAGGAAGGAGAAGGAAAGAGAGAGAGAGAGAGAAGAGAAAGGAAGGAAACCCTCTTACGCCCAGAACTCACCGCATAACCTCGGTCCCGGTAAATTAAACACCTGCTCTGGCAGAACAGCGCTTGACACAGTGCGAATTCTGGAGACGGATCGCAGCCTCTTGGGATGGGATCGGAAAAGTCTGATCTTCGTTCTGTTAAGCATTTATTTGTTCTTCTTGAGACGAGGGACAGAACATTGGCCGTTCGTTAAACGGTCGTTCTGTCGTACCACGTGACTTTGAAAGGGCAACCGGACGGAGCAAGATCAGTTTCTCAATGGCGAAGGGTGTCAAAGTTTTGCGAGAGCGGGTCGACCTTTTATTATAAACGGAGGATTTCGATATCGATTACCCTACGGGTCTTACAGTATATATTCTATAGCATTAAGAGTGGCTTATTATGTCGAGCTCGGCCCTCGTGCATGCAACGGAGCGTGCACGCTGATTTAGAAAAGAAAAAAGCTCCCTAGCAGCGAAAGAGCTTCCAACCATCGAATTAGTAGGGGAGAGAGAGAGAGAGACAGAGAGAGAGAGAGTTTTTTTTCTTCGACGATGCTTTCTATAAATGAAGCCAACGATTTCGGTCTGAATGTACATGCGTTAAATTTCATCTTGATTTAGATACTGAAGACTCAATGGTGCCGACCAAGTTGCCAATACTTTGTCATACGTGTGCTCGTACGCTGAAATGAATTTCGTTGAGGTAAAGACGTCGTTTAATACCGTCGAGTTTCCAATATTCGGCAAGGCAACTCGTTGGGCCAGGAAATCCCTTTGGCTGGGAGTGTCGCGTCTGTATTGGATTCTGTGGCTATTTTTGATTCGGCGAGTCCCGCGGGGCCCGAGACGTTTTTGACGAGCGGATGAGAAGTCAGGCCAGAGCGGAGAAGCTGAACCGTACGTTATGTGATTTCTATAGGGAATGGACTAACTTCCCGATTGGATTGCGAAGTGACCGAACGCATCAATCCAAGGATGCAATCGTGACTTTTTTAATGTAACCTTCGCGCTGTCTTTCAATATCCTCCGATTCGGTATCACATTATTCGGCTTTCGAAATGTCTGCGTACGCGTCACGAGCAAATCGTTCGTTCGAATGGAATTGTCAATCCCTCATTTACGGGTCGTTAATAAAAAATTGTATTTACGTTTGGTTTGACAGAATATTTTTCTTTCCTATTGTCTCTTTCATCGATGGACAAATCGATTAATTAATTTTAAATATTCATTATCGCACGTGTATTCTCCGGAATATCAGGGGGCAACCGTGCAATTCCCATGCAACTTCCTTATGGACGTAATTCGGATCAGAACAGCATCTGGGTCTCCGTGTAGTGGATCCTTCGAGACTTGGGTCTTTTCGCGACCTTGAACGATACCCTGGTAGCATCTGCAGAAGCTAATTGCTTTTGGAATTGCTGGTCCTACCCCTCAGGTCTCAAAGCCTGACTGCCTGCTGGGGTCGCAACCGCCAGGTAATCTAAACACGCCCTCTGTACTCTTGAGAATTGGGGAGAAGACCTTTCTACGTCGAGACTCTTGACCTCGATTATCATTGTCCGAGGTCTCACAATAATTCCTGATGATAATCCAATATCTGGCATCGAAATAGATTATTCTATATCAGGTGCGATTTTCCTTCTCTGTCTGTTCCACTTGAAACTCCACTGACGTCATCCAGATCATCTTGCAACTCCGTGTCCGTATTAAGCGCACTATCTGGGACTGAGTTTTGAGTCAAAACACGATGATTTTTCAAAGAATCTCATTAGGCGAAATAAGCTGAGTAGGTCATAGTGGAAAATAGTCTGGCCTGGTTCGCAAGAGCGCAGCATCCAGCGTAGTAGAGAAAGACGTTTATCTCCGGACGAGTAGATACATTAGGTTACTTTGTAAAATTAACAGAAATCCAGTGGCAGCCTTAAAATCATTCGTATAATTAACCTGGATCCTTAGACCTTTTTTTTTTTCAATATCAAGGAAACCGTCTTACTCATCCTTGTTTCGACTATCCAATCTTATCTTCGCTTTGACTATTCAGCGTCTAGATCGAGCTTTCGCATCAGCACGAGGACTCTGTGTGTCTTACGTTCTCTAATCAGAATTCAAGCACAGCTTGCAAGAGTAACCAGTATACGTTCTGAAACTAGTGGTTCTCACGAAACGACCTTAACGTTTCTAATACGCGCACAAAAGTCTCCTGGTAATGTTCTTGTATAAGGGTTTGCTATATCTATATCGTGTACTGCTGGCAGTTACGACTCGACTAACTTAACCTCAGTTAATATTTGACAGGATTTCGTCCGGGTCCCTCTGTCTAGGCGCTTCTTCGTTCCCCTGGGAATTCGGGTCTCTAAGCGCACCCAGTCGGCTACATTACAATTTTAAAGGAGAGACCGATTGTTTTGGGCGCGTGAGCCAACTGGCAACGAGTACTTTCTCGCAAGTCGATTTTCTTATTTATTCTCTCTCTCTCTCTCTCACTCTCTCTCACTCTCTCTCCCTCTCTCCCCCTTTCCTCTCCTCTCAGGTTTCTTGACCAACGACAGAACGAGAATGAAATATTAATAGAACGTCCTCGGCGCGTGCCTCTTCCAGCCCTGTTCAGTTTCATCCCTTCGAATTGTTTGCCAATGTCGAAGTGTGAAGGAAGCCTGGCGCGATGCTCGTCGAAGTGCCTCCTGCAGGTATCGACTTCATACCTTCGCCCCTCACCTTCCCCGTGCCCGGTTCCTTCCGTGCGAAAGGGTGCGGTTGATGGGAGTTGATATTTGAAATTTCCTGGAGACTATAAAGAGACAAGCAGTGAACGTTAAGTCGAGCGAACGTGCACGTGTGCGACCGACACGTGTGTCTCGCGTGACACGTGGTGAGAATTCCTCTTTGTCCATCCCCTTCGGGGACCCTATTACGCTGCGAAGAAGGTGCCCAGCCAGGTAGCCTTTCGACGAGGCTATCTTTGTCCTCACGGATGGTCACTATTTGTTTTTCGTTACGCGAGGCTGAAATGCGTCCCAGTATTTCTCGAGGACTGGGTAAACCTTCGGCCCCATTGACCACCACTGGTAAGCACGAGGCTCTCCAGGACATATTTGTTTTTCGCACGAAAGGAACGCTCGTAACGTTCCACCCCCGAGTTTCTCCAAGGATCCGGCACTCGAGGCCGTTTCCTACCGAAAGGAGAGACCAGTTCTTGGTCGCGCACCTAGTCCAGGGAAGCAGCTGAATTTCACGGAAAGTCAAGAATTATCGTAATGACCCTCGTAAGGGGAGGCAGGTAACGCCGGGTCACGGAGAATCCAGCTGAAACGGATCCTTGAGAGGTTTTGCCCGGAATTCGAGTCTCCTTTTGAGAAACGGAAGGCGAAGACAAATGTAGAGTGAGAATGGGGCTGGAGAATGGGTTGCGAACGGGCACTACTGGGTCTTTGGGAGGATGGGGAGGAATCCTGCAGGACGGCTGGGGGTCTGCGGGGGTGCGGATAAAATTTCTTGAGAAATGACAAGGCGCTTCTTTTATCTCAGATTTCCCGAGACAGCATCGAGATACGCGAGTCATCTCTTCCGGTCCGGCTGTACCTTTCCGGTACCAGGATATCATTGACATCGCCATGGTCCTATAGGTAGTGCTACTGCAGCTATAGCTACCTGGCTGCCACCATACTCGTCCTTTCGAGCTGAAAGTTTTACCGTGACATGGACTTTGGTTCGGTCGACTATGTATTACGCTGTCTCCCTCTCTCCCTCTCTCTCTCTCCCTCGCTCCCTTTCGATAGGCATCCCAGGATGTCAGATTTTGAATTACGGCTAAACTCGGAATACGTTTCCCGGTTTGCGCACTTCTTGACTCTCTCCCTCCTCAGCTGCTATTCGATGGTATAGCAATTTTTTATCTCGCCATCCCCTAGACGACTTTCAAAAAGTTCTCCTCGTCCCTCGAGATCGAAGAGTCCCGAAAAAAAAGAAAAAAGACATTCTGAATGGGATCGATCTGACGATTCTTGATCCTTAGAGAATCTACCTTCCGTTTACCTTTCTTTGTCGATCTTCGACTTTCCCTTCGCTTTCATATTCAGGATATCAATCCTTTCTATGGCTTCTTTGCTAGTTTTCTCTTGACTCCAGGAGTCTCTCGTGTATCTACGTACCTGGCCTGTATTCAGCCGACTCGACCCTTTCAACCCATTCGTCGTTACTTCGACATTTTAATCTTCGAAATACTACACTGCGCTACCTGGCGCTACCTTCAGGGAAATGAGCGACTCCGATTTCGTCGTCGTGAAAATTTCTTCCCGAGAATTCTCCTGGTGAAATCTCTGACATCGGCTATTTAAAAACCGCGTCTGGAATGTATTCGGAGTCGTACCCCTTGAGGAAAGGACTGATGGGGTTAGGGAACGTGGTATGGCTTCTATGCGGATAGAGAAAAAAAAAAAAAAAAAGAAAGCTGCTCCGGTGACTTGGCGAACTTGCGATCGAATGCAGTGCGCACCTATACGTATAGCGGCTTGTAGAACGTTAAGGGTGAACGATACGAAACTAGATGGGAACAGAAGAGAGGGGTTGGTCACATTGCGGTACCTTTGCGGCGATCCACGACAATTCCGGGGAAATAAAACCTCGTAAAAAGATACCACAGCTGACATCAACGTATAGTATATGTATAGGAGCGACCCTCCGTACACGTAGGTATAATCCCAAATCCCCTTGAAGTTGGGAACGATCCTGGAATGAAATTTTTTGTCTGTTTTTTTTTTCTTCCAATTTATAACCCGCGAGCACCGAGGGGTGGTTTTCTCGAATTCGTAAATCTAGACGCGTAAGATAGTTTGTCAACGAGTCTCGAGGATCCACGTTCGATATGCTGGATCCGTGGCAGAATTTCATCCCTTGTCGCATCGGGCGAGACGCGTGGTAAAACTTGGTTAACCATAAAGATATGGGGGTTGCTGTTTGCACCGATGGTCGTGAGGGTCCAAGTATTAAAAGTAGCCCGGGGCACCCAAGGGACAGCGAAGGGGGATCCAGGCACATTTACAAATTAGAAGGAAGCCGTAAAGGCGAGCCTACATCCTCCACTTGGTCCCTCAGTAACCAAAGCCGAAGAAGTAGTTGCCGCTGCGATGCGAACCGTCTTGGTTCTCCCTCGGCGATGGTTTCCCAGCAAGAAACCGACGCTCCGAAAGCAAAGCTATTTGTGTGTGTCGCGCTCCAGGAGCTTTAGGTCGAATCCTGAGAAAGTAGCGAAGGAGGCCGCGAGAGGGAAGAGCACGAGAGAAGGGAAGATTCTAAAGGAATCTCATTGCTAACGAAAATTTTCTCTACTTTCTCTCCTTTTGTTTATACGAAAACTCCCGGAAGAAGACGGTCCTAATAGGAGCCTGTTACCCTCTCCGGGTTATTTTTCATTTCGTGTAACGAAACCCACAGTTCCTCCCGTGGGGCAGATGCTGAGGTCTCTTGCTTCCCTCATGGACCAGGATCATCGTTTCAGCCACGATGGAAATAAATCTCTTATGATAAATTTCTATCTCTGATGCTTATATTTTATTTTATTTCGTCCATACACGCTTATGGCTATTTAATCAAGAATAGAATAGAATAGAATTTAATTAATAATGCTCATCGTTAAGGATTTAGGCACGAATCGAAGAGAAGGGCAAATAGATTGCGCGTCCGGGGATTTTCAGGATAAAATTTATGTGATGCGTTGAGGGTGTAAGAAAAATGGCGACGATGGCTTCAGGTATAGATCACGTATGGTTCAACTACAGAATGTAGTATTTTGTATGGCAGTGCCGACGTCCGTGTATTCCCTCTTGCGACACTTATCTCCGTACGTTACTGTATTTTCCAAGCTCTCGGTCTCGTGTTCCCACGTCCTACCCCCCGCCCCCTCTACCTGCCTCCCGGATCGTGTGTCTGCGTCTTGACTCCTGGATGCTGGGATCCTTCGTCCTGCATCGCCAGTGCGATCTCCTGCTCCATTTCCAACTCACCTCTTACAGCCTCTTGGCTCGAATGTTTGCTTGCTTCTCCTCGTGTTTACCCGTGTATCTTTGCCAGCGCGAGGCGACCGGAAGTCCATGGGAAAGTTTCTCACTCGTCCGAGGAAATTCTTGACTCGTGGAAAAACTCTCCTCGCGACACACATAGACACGTTTTACATAAAATTTCGATTTCCGTGCATATTGCCGAGACGCGACGCGATGCGCTTTCTCTTACGGGAGTCGCTGGAAAAACAAAAGGAGAGTCGTGACGTCTTCTTTGCCAAATTTTATTCCACCTAGTTTCCTCTCGTCTTTAGTTCTCGATAAGGAGACACGAGATGAGCCAATACGTGATTCTTCTAGGCTTTGCTGGACACTTTGATCGACGTATGTAGCCTGCCTATGAAACGGGTCCTTCGATGGACCATTTTTCATCTCCATTTATGACACTTGAAATATCCGCCTACCAGATTCAACGTCTATGAAGTCGACGTTTAATGCGAAGGGAAGGGTCAGGGGTTACGTGATAACAAAAGTATGGGATATTTAAATGGGCCTGGACGCTTTACGTCATTTTGTGGCTGGATTGCCAGAGAGAGAGAGAGAGAGAGAGAGAGAGAGAGAGAGAGGGGTGGGGGGAGAGAGAGAGAGAGAAGGCTTAAGATCCGGGATAGGGAGAGTCGAGGGATAGAATCGTCGTAGCGGTAGGACCGTCCGCGTAGAAGAAAGAGAAAGAAAGCAAAGATGGGAGAAAGAAGAAAGCAGGCCTGGAGTCTGGCTGCTATTCTTACTACAGCGAAGAATACGAAGGTAACGTTTTATAAATTTTCTACATATTTCTCGAGAAGCCTCGAGCTGCTGGTCCTCGGAGTTTTTCCATCCCTCTGGCCCATCCTCGCCGGACATAGGCCTGAAAGTGCTTCCATGAATTTTCAATAATCCAAATTGAATTCAGCCACGAGTGAGGCTAGGACGAAAATTGTTTTCTCAAATCTCCGGCTGAAATTAGCCAGTACCGAGAACGATGAGTACGTCGATAAAGCGGAGCAGAATGAAATAGGTATACGAGATGAAATATAATGTAAGAGACTCCGGAGGATGTTTGCGTCGTGCCGCGTATCGATTGGCCGCCACCCAGTGAAATCCTGGTTTTACAGCTTTTCTCGTATTAGCAGGATTAATTTGCGATGAGATGCGAATTAACATTTTTTTTTTTTTTTTCTTTTTTTTTTTTCTTAACGAGGAGAAAATAATAAAGAAATTATGCCGCAGGCATCGCGCAAGACTGCCTTCGTTATTGCGTCTCGAATTTCTACATCGATTATGCTAATGGAATCCTTCATTTTTCTTCTCTCTCTTTCATCTGACTCGTCCCTGCTTCGTTTCCATCGCGCGAATTTTTCCAGAATTTACTTAAGACTTCCGTCGTGAGTGTAGAAAATAACTTTTTTCTCCCGACTCATTGACTTCGTTAAAACACTATCCGAATTACGAATTACGTTCCACGTGTCGGCAAGGTAGATATCTTCGTTCTCGTATCGGTGACTTATCAGGTCGGCGGAGGATCTTTCCGCGAGTAACCACCCTTTACGTTATCACCAAGAAAATCCTGCAAAGGACGCTTCGCTCGGACGCAAAGGCTCTTATGCATAAAGAGAAAGAGAAACTGAGAAATTTCTAACGAACGGAAACACGGAATCGCGTATACTCGCAGCGGCTAATGTTATTTACCCTGTAAGAGGATTGGACGGAATAATTTAATTGAGAAACGGAACTGCATTTTCAATTCAATTACTCGCATTTATGGTATTTTTATCAGCCGAAACATACACAGTCCCGATACCAACATAGCGCACGTTTACAGTAATTCTCGAGCTTTACGCGCGATAACGTCTTTATTCATAATTTAATCGAAACACAACAAATTGCCTAATATTTACTATGTCAGTCTTTTCCCACTATCCTCACCTTCTCTCTCTCTTCCATCCCGCACACGGTCGAACCTAATTTCCGTCAATTTCAGTTAATTCCAGTCAATTCTAATATATCGTGCTTACCGTTGATCCGCAATACCACGCCGCGTATTCTCGACTATCCAATGAAATATGCACACCAGTTAAAGCACACTTGTGCACATGGGTATGTTTGATATCACAGTCCCCCCTATGGGAAATCAATCAACGAAATTATACGTTGGAAAACAAAGCGATTCTTCGTTTTTTCATTTCTCGATATTTTCATCGGGAAACTTCAAAGGTTTCGCTTGGTCGGACTTTTCCTGCCTTATTTAATGGTTAAACTCTCAATGAGATTGTTCGGCGTACCGATTCAAACCGGTCCGGGACGCTCGAGTCCGATTCGCCCACGTAATCTCCCTCGTACACATCCGGATGCATTTACATGCCAGCGATCCTTTAGTTCGGCCGGATTTCTATGAAATATGTAACTGCCGTTAAACCAGAGTCGCGTACGGTTCGCGTCATATTCCGCGGTGGCGGGTCGAGCATCCTAATGATTCGTTATTGAGGATTAGTTTAGTCTCCACACGCGTTTCAGCTTTTCGTACTCGAGCAGCGCTACGAATTTGATCCCGATATCGTGCGAATATCGGAGGGGGGGTCGGGTAGAGGGGGGGGGGGCGAGGGGCGAGGGGCGAGGGGTGAAAAATAAATTTTTACAAAAAAAAAAGACAAAAGAGAGAAAAAAAGTTTCTTCAATTTTTTACTCGACAGAATAGACCTGTAATCGAATAAAGGCGAGTTTCTTGAAAAGTCAATAAGACCTCGGTCGATTCTCGAATAATTGATGCTTCTTAGAAACTGAAAGCTCGACGTTAGACCAAGCCGTGCGACTTTTTCGAATTCTTGAAAATCATTTCACTCGACTTGTATCGCCCGTTGAAATTCGAAAAAAAAAAAAAAAATGGATATTAACCGTATGTCACGTTAATACGAATGATTTTTAATGAAAAGAATTTTTCGACATACGCCACTGGATTCTCGTTGCGCTTTATCATTTATCAGTAGCGGCTGGTCGATTCTCGGCAAAGCGTAGTACATAATGTATGCTGTATACGTGTACTTAACCAGACGCTTACAAGCTATTTGGCTCGATAATTGAGACGGATTATTATGAATACTGTCGGGGCTTCTGTTTTGCATACCACAAGCGATGACTATCCATGTTCCCCATTACTTCCATCCCATGTGCAGCATGATTGGTTAATTTGGATTTAACAAAAATCCACGTAATAATACGAGCGAAAGGTATGATCAAGGATTTAAGAAGAAAAAAAAAAAATAAATAAATAAATAAAAATTCTCGACTAGCAGGGAACCTGTAGATTTATAACAACGTCACGAGAATATCCGAAGTCGCGAAATCGTCGGGCCGAGTGAAAAGTTGCGAAAACTTTTACTTCGACGCGAATGAAAAGCGCACGAAGAAGAAGGATGAGATTATAAGTGAGAAAATGTGTAAGAGAGAGAGAGAAATAAAAGGCGAAATAAGCAAAAGCGACGAACGAAGAGAATTTTATGGGTACAAAGGAAGGAGAGAGAGAGAGAGAGGGAGAGAGAGAGAGAAGACAATGAGTCAAGAGGAGTACAAAATATGTAGGTGTTCGCAGAAACATGAATTCATAGATCCGCCATTGTATCAGTGGATCCTCGAATTATAGTTGCAAATTATAAGTATGTACCTACTTGGTAAACACTCCACCGTCAGCCCTCTAATCCCTATCGAGAGCTTTAATGGAAATTAAATTGTGTATCGGCCCTACAGGTGACAAGTGACCAAGCCACATTGACGATCATCTTTCACACGACGCTTCAGTCTGAACCTAACCCACTTGTCGCAATTCAGGGACACTGCAACCTTCGGCACTTTCATTGAGGATCCAGATAAAAAAAGATCTATCGATCCATCGCACAAAGATTCCATGGATCGACTGATATAATTATTCGAAGCGAGAAACTCACGAGTTACATTAGCACGGGGCTCGAGTCGTCGCTCTTGCCTAATCTGATTAGAGCGAGAGCGAGAGCGAGAGAGAGCGCGCGAGAGAGAGAGACAGAGAGAGAGAAAGCGATCGATATTTTCGCGTGAGTTTTCCAGGCAATTGGCGACGAGATATCGTGGTCGGCATATTTCATATGCGTACGTACAACTCGACCCCATTTGTTAGCCGTGCACATGCATACGCGATACGTCGGTCCATCCTGCGTCACAGCATCCGTTTCCTCGATGCCGTCCACTTCCGCTTCTGCTCCTGACCCAGTGACACAGTCGATACACGCCAGACCCGACATCGATCATTCGAATCCTTTCTTGCTCCCTCCAAACTGTCGGCGCATCTGCCTCCAAATTTGCGACAATCCCTAATTCGCACAGATCATTCCGACGTCCATTCTCTTCCTCCCACTAAGTCTCTCCTTGCCGTAACTTTCATTTCCCTTCTCGTCGATGCGTCAACTGGGAGTTGGGAGGTGGCAGCGTGCTCGGCCACGTCCCATCCGTACCATATATCCTATCGATCCCCCTTAACGATAAATGGGAATAAATCGCAAAGCACTTCGCGACTGCGGTATCTCCGTCGGACGAAGGCAGCAGAATATATTTCCGTAGAGACAGCTACTCCAGAATCCAACGGCATCTCCAATGAAATTGCCATATAACCCACTGTCACCGCGCTGTCCACTCATACGTATGTTTCGGATCTAATGGATCTTGTATCAGTCGCCGACCGCGACTGTGCGACGAATAAACGTGGCTCGAGTCTTATGAAGCATAGAAAAATATTGTGTAACCGTTAACGCGTAAGGGTCTATTGTAGGACACGGTGAGTACATAGGTATCCGCCTTTATCGCTCTTTACTTCCGTGAGACCGTTTCTCGTGACGCGGGGTGCGATTAATCGCGCTACTCGAATTCTTCGAGGACTCGAGTCCCTCTGATATCGAGCTATCGATTCCTCGCTTGCACCTCGTTAACGCGTGGATCCCACTTTTCTTAGTTTTGGAGGATCTTATGTCCAGGGTGTTTATGATCGGGTGCGGCCTGGCTGACCTCACACTACTGACACTCTGACACCCTGCTCGCTCTCTCTCTCTCTCTCTCTCCCTGCGAGTATCCGACAACACGAAGTCTTAATCAGATTAGAGCAGGGATCGATTTTTTTATTTCTTTTTCTTCTATTTTTTTTCTTTTTTCTTCTATTCTCTTTATAGGTCACTATAGCTATACTAAGTCCTGTATACATCATTCTGAAGCAGGCCTTCCTTCGCTCGACGTACGTTATACGTTAGTCCCATGTTCACGTGACATTAACGTGCCGCCACTGCGGGAGGGGATGGTGGGGAGGGAAGAGGAGGGATGAAAAAAATATTCGTCCTCGTTAACGAGCCGAGGCTAATTTCGACCTCGTAGAATAATTGGGAGTTTTTTCTTTTTTTTACTTTTGAAGATTTTCTTTTATTTTGTCCTGCTCTCTCTCTCTCTCTCTCTCTCTCTCTCTCTCTCTCTCTCTCTCTCTCTCTCTCTCTTTCACTCTCCGATAATGGCGACTTCGAACTCGAGTGAGAAAAATTTCACCGAGCGTTGACGTTCGCCAGGGCAGACTTTAATCAAGCATCTGTACGTAATGGGTTTCGCCAAAGTGCGACATTTAAGAAGAAACACTGTCTTCGTGCTGCCATCTACTCTCGGCCACGGACACCTCTTTTACGTTCTTCCTTCTAGAAAATAATCGGGATGCTGTGGTCCAGATGATTCATATGGGGGGTACGGAATCGAAGAGTACATGGGAATTTCAGTGGGACAGATTGTATAATTTTTTTGATATAGCTGAACGTCATCATTATCATAAGTCAATAGTTTTCCTTTAGTGAAAAATTGACATCTTCTTTTTTCCCTAAACTGGACACTTTCGAATTAATAAATTATAATGAAACCATCAATATCCATTGGTCACTGTATCCTCCAGCTTCAGAGTGTTTATCTCGATCGGATGCTTCGATCGAAAATTGTCTATCAGACACGTTAACCCCGTTGTCCACGTAATCAATCGGCATTTCAAGAAGCAGATTTCACTTAGCAGATCCAATCAATGATTCAGAACGTTAATTGAGACTTTCACGTTTTTAAACGATCTATTCCAGGCCAAAGACAGAATTCGATCATTGCTCGATCGATCAACGACAACAGCAGCATCCATTCTGAAAATCGTCAAGAAAGCCAAATAAACGTAGAGAAATTCCTGAAACGAATTCCAGGCTAAAATCCAGGTCCAGCAACCGCGAGCGTAATTGAATAAATCCATATCTTTGTCACAGTCTCGTTCGAGATGCGTTCGGGGTAGTACCAGCAAGGGTAGTTCGCATTCTGTGCGAGGGGTGGCTGACCCTAGAGGCCCGACTAATGGCCAGCTAATTGCCAGAATGTAAATAAATATCCCCCGACCGGTCGTGTACCTAGCATGCCCCATGTGCCGCCCCTGTCGCCCCTTTTAGCCCCTGTCAGCCCCTAGAGAGCCCAACTGGGAACTAGGAGGAGGGGAGGAGGATCCAACTATGAGAATATACGGCGCTCGGACATGCATTGCTACTTCCACTTCAATAGTCCATGAACTGCTGTTCTACGCTCTAGCACCCATAACCTCAACTATGTGGACCTGGAGTACAGCAGCGAGGCTACAGGAGGCTACAGGAGCGCCCAATTCTACGTTATTTATAAGGTGGAACGACAGGCAAAAAAGTTTGATGAAAATCTCAAGATTCCGTTAGCGATACTTGAACCGGTAGGATATTCGCTTATGCGCCTGCAGATCTGCCTGGGTAAATCGTCTTGATCGGTACTTTCGTAGCGGATATAAACGTTATATAAATATGAGGTCTTTCTTCGGAAGCCTTTGTCATGCTCGGGTGATTTCTTCTGGAGCACTTGGACGACATCATTTTCCTAAAGGATTTCTGAGTTCGACGATGGATTCCACACAATGGCGACTACTGGAATCTAGTGGATCCACTATGGGAAACCACGAATAGAGAATTTCCGTTAATGCTGAATTCCGACCGGATGTTCGGCCTCGTGGCAGAGAGTATCGATCCTGTATAAATCGCAAGGAGGATGTATGTATACCTGTAGATCTTTATTGAAATAATTGAGCGAGTGTGCACAAGGAGAACTCTGGCTCACTTAAGCAAAATTACTAAAATCCTAGAACCGGTGTACCCGGTGCCGTCTTACCCGAAACTTTTTCTTCTTCGCCTTTCTCATTTTTTCCTTCCACTTTCTTTTTCTTTTTTTCTTTCAGCTTTTCAGTACTATCCGCTTCTTCCTATATCCTGCCTCTTGCGCTACTTTTGCCAGGACGTTCATTTTTTTTTTTTTTTTTCGGTCTTTTTTTATCGAACCCGAAACCCGCTACAGCCGCAGGAGCCCTGCAGCAGACAGGACGTGACGTCAGCGAATGCAAATTCCCCACACCTTCCGGCATCCTACTTTTATTGCCGGCCAGATCGGTTGATATTCTTGGCAGGTTCGAGCGAACGTCGAACCAGCTTCTGCGAATCTTGAACTTCCTCTATGCGGCTCCTGGTGGCAACAGTCATTTCCGATTATCTAACTCGCGGCCGGTCAACATTATTTCAGGCAGCTGGTCGAGAGTCCGGTGGATTTTTTTAGAAAGGGTAATTAACTTCCATCCAGCGTATGTCCGATATCGAAACTGGCACGAGAGTCTTCTTTGAAAGAGACAGAAAAATCAGGGATAGAAAGGCTAAAAAAAAAAGGACTATACGCAAAATTCGACTATATCACAGCGTCAGCTATCGTCGAAAAGAACAAGAAGATAATGAATTCCTTCTGCCATTTATACCAGCAGGATTAGATTGTCCTATCCTCGGTTTCCCGACAATCCCGCAGTGGCAGCACCGACCGCGTTTGAACGTCACAAAGGGCTGTAGTCCGATAGCCTGACTGTCAATAACAGGATAATTAAAGGACTCGCTTAATTAGTACCATAGTCCTGTGCCAGACGAGATTATTTCTTGCGCTGTGCTGGGAGGCAACAAAAAGTGAAGTAACGATAGATAAAAAAAAAAGAAGAAGAAGAAGAAAAAAGTAAAGAATGGACGAAGGCAGGCAGGACCAGAGAAAATAAAAGGATCGAGGTTTAAAGAAAAGAGCCCAGGACTCCTCTCGCTATTCGAGACTGGCTTTTGCCCAGGCGAAATGCTGTGGATGAACGTGACGCGAATTATATCCCGTCTCTACTATTTCCTCCCCTCAGCCCTCCGAACTATCTCGCTTTCCACTCCTTCGCTTCTCGCCAAATCCTTCTCGTTTCTTTTTCATTTTCTCGTAATTTCATTAACGAAATGCGAGCCGTGAAATCGAGGAAATTCACAACCCACGAGTTTCCTTTGCCTGACACCGCGTTAAAGAGGCCGCAGCTCTCTGACGTGGTAACGACCTACCTTCGTTTACGATACTTGGGAGCGATTAGAAATATTAATATAAACGTGAGGCTGCGAGAGTCAAATAGTTTTGAACCAGATAACAGAGGACTGAACGCATCAGGAGGCTTCTTGCGATTCTACAATAACAGCCGTTCCGAATAATTCAGGTAATAGGTTATAACGTTGTAACGCTTAGAAGGGGAACAGTGTGTTTATTATGCTCTAATGCAATTCTATTCACTCGTAACAGCTTGTTTAATGGGGGTCTGGCGATTGTTCAGAAATCCGACTATTGTCGCGCTCCGGGTTTCATCCTTTGGGATTTCGTTCTTCATCCTTCGGTCCTTCGCCGTTTTGTCCTTTCGGCTTAATCCCAGACCCTTTCGTCCTTCCGCCATTCGCAGTCTATAGAGCCGTACTACGATTCGCAGGAATTTCTAAAAGGACTCGCGAGTCCTAAATAATCGGAATAAACTGCAGCGTACAACGAGGATCTTTCGTTTGTTCTACTTTAATCAAAAAAAATTTTTTTTTTTAAAATGTAAAAAATGTCCTCTTTGTACTCCCGAGTAATTTTACTCGGGACTCTTGAAATCTGACAAGTTGACAGTTACCGGTCAGCCTAATGCGTGCCACGTGCGTGTTTTATAAGAACAATACAATTTTTGAGTTTTGAATTTTCCCACTGAAGGTCCTTGTTGACTATAGAATTACGGCGTCTCCCGCAAGATTCGAGTGTAGCACTCCTACGAAAGTCCTTAAGATCTAAGGATAATAATCCCCTGAAGAAGCTTTTGAAATTAGAAGCTTTAAGTTTCATTATCCCTCGGCACCACATTTTCTTCGCGATTTTCAGGCATTTTGTTCACCCATCGAAATGTACTTCTGGCGCGCGAGCGTTCCCTTTGATCGTCATAATTAGCCGTGTCTTTGCAAAGACTACTTTAATGCTTTCGCAACAATAAACAAACATTTTCGCTACCCCCCTCCCCTCCCCCCCAACCTGTCCTCCCGAAAGCCCGACGGGTTTTCTCTCGGCAGCCTAATATACCAAAGAGTGTATACCTAAAAAAGTCATTAAGGGGTAGTTCGTGAGGTCAAAGACCCACCATTAGAGGACCGTCGTTGTAGGATAATGGACCTGCGGTGCGTTACGGAGTTTGGGCCAAGAGAACCTTTTAAATTGTATCCCCAGAAGATGGCGAATGCGCCGTAAAAGCCACACGGCTGAATCTCATTTGCAGAGTTTCATATCGATTTTTAGCTCGCCTACTCAGCCAGGAACCCCGTAACTTTCCTGCGCATTTAATGACTTAATTCTTCGTGCCAAAGGCTGGCTGACTATCTTCATCCACGCAGCATCGTTATTGGTCCATTGTATCCCTTGCGGATCCATCTCGCTCCCAGGTGGCTATTTAAGATGCACTAACCTCCGTTCGCAAGCTAAAGATCTTTCGCGTCCTCCTTGCTAACGACACATTCAGCCGACCCGCGCAGTCTGGTAGCGAATTTGCGCCGATGTGAATGGGTCTTTCCGCATGGCTCAGCTACACCGACCTGGTATCATTGCGCAACCAGGAAGCCTCTGCGAGGCGTCGGAGAGATGGCTGTCGCCGTGCGAGAAATATGGTTGGAGAATCATAAAAGATATAGCCACGGAAATAAAGTATGTGTGGTCACGCCACAGATAAGAGATAGCAGATCGGTGGAAAGCGAGTGTCAGAGTGGCGGGAGTCGTTTCAAACGAAGACAGAGACGTATCACGTGACGATCCCATATGATATTCTTTATCTTATTTTTCTTCCGTGTCTCGCGGAGCCAAATGTGTGCGTACTGGAGTAAGAATAGGACGATAACAGGGATCCTCTATTGTTTCCCAGGAACGTCATTTAATTCTGTCTTGGGTACGGTACAATTTCAGAATCGATCATTATGCTGGCAGCCCTGCTTGTCGCAAATCGGGACTCTGACTACTTTGGTGAAAACAAAAAAAAAATATCGCCCGTTCTGTACAGCACTTGACGTACGTCCAAGAGACTCTTCGATATATCAAAGACACCAGTGGCTCTAATCGCAAGCGGGTCTAACATGGGGAAACACAGTGGTTTTCTATTAATGATAAAGTCGCTTGACATCGGTTGGATTATTTATTCAGAGCAGCGAATGCCAGTGGTTAATTCTATTGCTTTCGTTGCGGCTATTCAGCTTTTATATTGATTAATGTGAGACAGAGTATAGACTCCGATATTCGTACGTAAAGATTGGACTGCGGTAGCGGTGAAATTATTGAAAATAAATTAAATAATTTTTGTGGAATCGTCGCAGGTCCGGTGCGAGGAAAGGACGAAGTGAAATTTTTCTTAATGGATCATTAGGTAATTATTGGTAAACTGTGCGGAGGTCAGAAGGTTGTAGGTTTGTTGGTCATATAGGTGGGAAGAGTGGTGGGGTATCGAAACACCTCGCGACTAATTAGCCTGGGAAAGAACCGTGGCTACCACAGCGGAACGGACAGTGGCTGCTCGTTTCCAGCCAATTTCAAAAGTGCTAATTACGAGAACTTTCAGTTCAGAAACTCGCAATTTTCCAGCCAAATTGTAATTGCCCCACCGTAGACAATAAAATATCACTTTCGGAATAGCGAATCTCTTTCTCCGCAGCTGCTGCGAAACTTGACAGCTTCGGCAATTGCATCGCCTTGGGTCAAGGACTTGCTAGAGTTATCATTGTTTTTTTTTAGGGAATTTGATATTTTCGTTAAACGATGGAAAAAAATTTAGTCTTTAACGTAAAAATCGATGGCACGTAGAGAGCGACTGTGCAGGGCGATGCATGCCATTTTCCATGTATACGAAAATTACGAATAGCGGGGTGAAGTGAATAAGCCGACAGAAAGAGCTTTCGCGTATCGTTCAAGTCACACGAGCCATACTGCGATTTGTCCGTTCAACATGAAAGAACACTTGCGATACATGTTTTACATCCATACGGACGTTGCTATCCCAGCCATCAAATTCACAGCTGTTTTTGTTGCAGCATTTTTGTCGTTACTTTTAATTGGCACCCGCACGTTTACGCGACGATAGAGAATTCCGATACGGCTGGAAAGGCTCGATTGCAAATTGGGCCTATTTCGAATACGCGGATTGCGTGTGTATTTACAAAACGTGAGTATTCACGATAGCAGTGGCTGTATGCATATATGTATATTTATGCATATATAAAGAGTGCATAAGCTACGATGCACGTTTGTGGTTTGCGGTGCACGATTTTCGAAATCTTATGTGACGTTGAATAATTTTTGATTGAGAAAATATTGGGTATATCATTATTTTTTGTTTAATTTGCGTTCGCAAATAAATAAAAAAGTATCTATACCGTTTTAAATGATATTTTAAAAAGTTAACTGCTAAAGTCACAGAGTATTGAAAAAGAATAGACACCGTGTATTTTCTGTAACGGACTTTTTTCTTAACTCGACACCGATAACGAAATCCGAGAACGAACTAATCTTCGCCGTCCACTCTTCGTTCATGCATCCGCAGGCCAGGCGGGCGACAGCCAATTCTTATTTCACCGGGAATTGACGAGTCGGTATGAGCTGGGAGTTGGGGTGGACCAGGCCCAACTCCACCAAGAACGAGAGCTCTGACGGAACCTATCGGAAAGACGGTAGCTTAACGGATCCTTTCGATTTTTCGGGTCGCGTAAAATCAGCGAAGGCAACTGGATGCGCGAACGGGAGCGGACGAAACGGAAATGCACGGCCGCTCAGGCTGCCAGGTTAAGGTAGAGAGGGTCGGAGTAAGCGTCAGGCAAAAAAGCGGAGAACAGCTGATCGAGGACGTGAAAGATCGAAATCCCTTCACCAATTAATAAACTGGGAGCACTCACCGGAGCTGGTGCAACTGGTCCTTGATGATCGAGAACCGTCTCCAAGGGACCCTCGGGTGGGCACTGCACTAGGGCACAGCACTACACCTCC
>JARQSV010000367.1:857855-887729 GCA_030142285.1 Calameuta idolon
AACTAATCATTCTGATTGGTCGAGATCCTTATAGCCGATAACTCTTCCTTTCCTTCGAGTCGTCCCTTTAAACCAAAGCGAGAGCTTTCTTTAGCGAATCGGCACGTAATCTTGGAGATCCTCCACGGCCGCTTCCCCAGGGTATCGGGCGACAGCTGGGCACCACTTCCTTAACGCGGACAGGGGGTTCCTCTCCTGCCCTTAACCCTGTCAAAACCATAACTCCACCCGCTCTAAAGCCCTTTGCCCATCTCCAGCGAAGCGCCGGTATCTCAGCCGGGCTTCTGCCGGTCGGCGAAGACGTCTCCGTCGGTTCATCTACTCTTCTCCTCTGCCGGGCAACTCGGTACGTCGAGACCTTCTCCCCACGGCAGATTCGAGCACCTCGACCTTCGCTAAATCCACAACTAAATCGTCCGAGAGCATTGGCAGTACTGTACTATCCAACCCAAGAGCGTAGTTTCTGAACAGGGTGGCCACCCGAAGGGAGCCGGAAAGCAAGAACGCTATCTGTGTCGGTAGCCGGAGTCGCCTTGTGACCGTGAATCGAAAAATCGCGTCACAGTTCATATATTCTCGAGGGGGAGTATTTTAGTTAGTTTCGGGAAATTCCACCAGATGTCGCTGTTGAGCACCTGCGGTAGTTCCGGATAATTCCGCTAGGGCCGGAAAGCGTGAGGCTGCTAAGGATATTACGGTTGCAACTAGGAATACTCCGAATACCAAATACAAATATGAAACATGCTATAATTATTGGAAGCACGGTTATCAGTAGGAGATTGCCGTTGGAATCAATAAAACTGCTATCGAAGGAACAGAAAGTGGATTTTCCACAGGGAAAATGATTAGCTGCTGCTGTTTTCACGATTTTTTAAATTTATTTCGCTGGCACTGAAAAGAAAGCAAAAACGAATTTGAATCTAGCTAAAATAAATTTACCCGGTCCACATAGGAATTCCAATCATGTTGCCTCTCTGCCGTTGAACGTGTTGCGGCTGCTGGACCTCTAGACTCCATCGTAAGATGAAGCTTCTCGAACTACAAAAGAAGGACAATCTGACAGAATCCTTAATAATTTTCAAAAGAATATTCACGGGCAAAGGTTTTTCGGGATAAAAGGGACCGAGAGCCACGTGTCAGGGATAAGAAGCACCAGCAGCAGCAGTGGCTTTCCAGTCCTTGACTTCCTCAAGGACCTTTGTACTCTCGAGCACTTCACTGTGAAATTTCAAATTTACCGGAACAAGAGATTCTTGACTAACTTGAAGAAGGGAAAAAAAAAGACTGTTTCAACTTGCGTAAACACTTTCAGATATTTTCAATTTTTTATCAATCGATCATCACTTGAAATTCACCCATAGAATTAATATCCATGGCGATGACGCAACCAGTGAAGCTATCAGCCGAAACGTATCTCGCGTTACACGAAGATAACATTCGGAAGATCAACACAGCATCCGACAAGTTCCTCAAAGCTGTTTCTCCCTCCTGATCTTGTTTCGATCCATAAAAATCTACGCGGCTTTTATATCGCGGAGACTCCGAAGGATCGATCTTTCGCCGCGTTACTGGATTCTTAAGCGGGGGAATCCCCGTTCTCGACTCGAGGCTGAATATTCGTAGGATTACAAGGAGGAACGAAGGACCGCGGAGAATCTCTTACCGGGGGTAAAGGTAGAAGTTAAGGAAGGAAACGATGCTGGTGCGAGACTCGAGGCTTCCGCGTTAACCCTTTTTCGAATTCCTCCAGCCTCCCCCCTCCCGCCGCCGCTATTCGCTTCTCGCGTAACACATCCCGACCGCCGTCTTCAACCCAACCCCCCCCCCCCTCACTTCCCCCTTTTCCACCATTCCGCGTTTCAACAGTGACATCGTGTTCCTTTGGCGGGATTGAACTGCTTCTGTAGTCTACGTCCTGACGCAATATATCGAGACACAATGAAGGGAGAGCAGACCGACCTAACCTCCCATTCTTTTGCTTTCTTTTTTTTTCCTTTTCATTCTCCCCTCTCCCCCCCTCCCCCCTCTCATTCATACATTCCAACGGTTCAGGTTACACGTTTCTTCCTTTTTCTCGTCCTCCTTTATTCCCTGCATGCGTAACCATTCTTCATCCTCTTTAAATTATTACCAGGCAAAAGGCCGACGTCGGATTTATGGTGAATTCAAGGAAGCTACTTAGTTTCTAATGCGTTTATTATATTATTCTTTTGGAAATATGTATAAAACAATGGATATATCGTTTTTCACGAAACGCATGACATGACGTCGATATCATCGATACCATCGATACCGACTGCTCCTGCTTTTCTGACTCTACGGTGGATAGCGAGTATAGCAGTCGGTTCGATGCGAAACTGCTATGGCTCTGGTCATGCAATTTTCCTATTAGGCACGCGTGGTATCCAGCAAGGGTGTTTGTGAGAGAGAGAAAGAGAGAGAGAGAGAGAGAGAGAAGGTGCACAGTGTCATCCAGCCCCTAGCCAATGACAATCGCTAGATGGATAATTATTATAGCTCCCGATCTCAATCTTTTAATTAGACAGGACTCTCACTAGGGGGACTGTCGTGTGTCTTGAGTATATCAAAGAAAAATTAGAGTCGCGATTTAATCGCTGATACTAAACGACAAATTATACTCAGGCTACTATGGGCCAGTACGATTTTTATTTCTGTTTTCACAGTTTCTGAACATTAGCTGTATACGCGTTCTGTATAAATAACACGTGCCATTCGAACGAAGCTTTTTATCAGGCACGTTATGATATATCGTTAAATCATTAAGGGCATCCAAAGTAAATATGCAGACAGGTAGGTAAATTTACGTATACATGAGTACTTGTGGAAGACGGGTCTCATTCTCTTGAGAATTTATCCAATCAATAAAGATCTTGTCGATTGTCACTTACACGCCCTAGATATTTTCGGAAGAGAAACGAACGCTCCATTAATTCGTGGCCGAATCAATCATACTTCCAGGTTCATATGTAAATTGTCAGCTTGTCATCTGACTTTGATAAAGGCACAGGTTTTTTTTGTTGGCAACGTAAAAAAAATATCAGCTAAGAGATAATCAAAGGCAATCACGTATCTAAGACAATTGTGCTTGCAGCATGGATATTGGGTCTATCGTGCAGACGAGCAACTGCAGCTGCAGCAATTGCATTTTTCGTGTCCTGTTCTTACGTCGCTCTTCTCCTCGATTCCTACCAGCTTTCGTAGTAGGGAATCTAATATTTTTTTTTAAACTAGAAAATCCCTAGAATATCCCTAGTCAAGGCTGGAGTCATCGAGGAGTATCGATAGATTTCCATATGTGGGGCTCAAGGTATCGATCTATCGCATGATATCCGCTGATCGTGACTCTCGACGTTCCCCAATGCAAATTTACCAGGAAAGTTATTAACGTGTAATCCACATCCTTCCACCCTTCGAGCTGCAGGAAATTCATTGGACACCTATCGAAAGTGAAGAGCAGCTATCGGCCATGGTAAGGATCCCATAAGAAGGGATTTCAAGAGCGAAGGGCTCAAAAATCTTTCAAGTTCTTATCGGCGGCTACGATAACGTTTTCAGCATCCTCGCCACAGTCAGTCATCCGGAAGAGAAGCTGCGCCTTCTCGAGGCAGTTTGAAGGAGCTAAGGTCGAGGAGGCTATTGTAATGGTCACAAAAATCGATAATAGTCCGTGTTGCATCGAGATGAACCTTGAGATTGTATTTTATTTTATGCCAAGGCTGCCGGAAGTCGCGTGGCGGAGGGTCAGAACGGAGCAACAATGAGGAAGCTTAGGGATGGGACATCGCGCAAAGTCACGAATGTCCTAATTCAAAATCGATATTTGCACTGGCTCTTGGCTGCTCCACTCTGACGCACTTGACGTTAACCCTCGTGACTTTCAGTGCATCCGCGAGTCGTAGGTCATAACCTACCCGACTGCAGTTGGGAAACGACTAAGGAGTATGGAGCCCAAGAAAGACTTGGGTGGGGGCCCAAAAGTGGCGCGGAAGTAATTTCGCAAACGAACGAGAAAGTGTGGGAAAGGAGGGGAGAAGAATTTGAAAGTTTTCCTCGTGTAAAAGGAAAGTCTCGAAGAAAGGTCGATACTTTCACCAAAATTTTCTTCGCCCCTTTCACATGTCACTGTTTGTCATCTCATCTCGAAATTCAATCAGGTTTAAGTACTTGGTCCCTGGAAATCTGAAACCTTTTTGACAATCGTGTACGGAGATTTTGGACTTTTATACGTGTATGCATACATGTGCATAGGCGATGCATAGGCGATGCATAGGCGGATACGTGCCTGGGCTCACGTTGAAGGATACACGGAATGGAACGGACGGGAGTGACGAGATGCATTTAGGAGGGAACCACCGGCGTAATGGCGTCAATAGTGCTGATTATGTGACCGCATTTGCTCTCGGAGCGCCGGACGCCAGGGGTGGTTTTGAGGGACAGCAAGGGAGGATGACAGTCCACTAGGATTGACGTAGAGCCGACCAGTAGGACCGGGACAAAATGCGATCCAGCAGGATGATCTGCGAGTGGTCAAGTGTCGCTCCTGTGGATCCCGTACGTGAGAGGATGGTCACACCCACACACCTTCGCAGACCCCCACACACTCACACGACCGCCCCATTGTGAGATGACGTTTGACAAGCTGGCGGCACGTATCAACGCGCGGGAATTTTCAAAAAATCTCAACCCTTTCGTAGAACGGATCCTGCAAAATTTATAGGCTGGGAATACTATTTGACACGTTTGACTTTTATACAAATTTACTTAAATTATCAAATTTAATGACAGCACATTGGATCGTAATACACGTCCTCCATCAGCCTCGATATCGATCCTCCATAACAGCTGTCCACTCCATACTCATTCAGTAATTTCCTTTAGCCTGTCCATCATCCCTTGTTTCCGCTTACTCCAGACCGCTAGTATATCTTGCACCGGTACATGTAAAATGTCCGTTTCGATAAGCACTAGAAGCCTGAGCCAGAATGCCAACTAAATAAAATGCTTGACCATAGCCAAGCACGTGTCCGATCGAATCGCGAGGTTCGGCTCTTGAAAATTTCGCACCCGGAAGTAACCAGCAGATCTCCACTTCCGGAGTCGAAGCTTTCTGATATCCATTTTCCTTGGACAGAAAAGGGGTTGAAAAGTACCAACTAGGCAATGCGCCGTGTATCCGCGTAATGTCAGAACAATTGCATCGAGCTAGACTGCATCGTAAAATGCATTTTACGTCCTGATTCCATGCGATGCGATATCCCATTCAAGACTCTATCCTTCGGCCTCCTCATTTTTCTTCTGCAGCCAGATCCCCTGTCTGACCTCCTATTACTCTTACTACTGACATTACGTACCCACGATGTTTACCGCACGTATAAGTAAACTCCGCAACTGAACTCAGCTCAGCGTCGGGCATGAGTCCTGCTGGCCTAATACGACCCCAATGGTTATATCGGTAACCAGTTAGCAAGTAGCGATTTAACCTTTATGATAATATTCTCAACACTAAAATATGCCTGAATACATATTCAAAGGGGTGGCTCCACGTTTTCCGTCGGCCATTAGCATTAATCGCCTTCCGGCTGGAGGATTGACTGCCTACCGAATCCGTATTGTATTGGATTCGCGGGCTACTACCCCTAGCCAACAACCCTTGCAATTTTACTGCAACGAAATAACCGAGATTTCCCTGAACGTCGTTACGCCATTACTTGAAATTCATATACGTACCGACCAATAATTTCATCCCCTTCACCCGGCTGCGGTTAAAATCTCCGGTCCATCCACACTGCACTGAACGAAAAATAAAATCTACCACGAGACGAAAATTCTCTGCCAATTTCATACATGGGAACGCGATTGCGGAAGTCCAGGATACTCACATGGGACTTGCGTGGTCCAAGTAACGTCCCTTCTGTCACTTCCGGTTATCTCGACCCCGTCGTCACTTTTGCCATCGGCTGTACACGTGAAAACGTGACGGGGATGAAGAGAGTCTCGATCAGGCATTAAATCTAAAATTTTATTCTTTCGCGAGAAAGAAAAGAAAATTCGCTCCGTTAATGAAATATGTTTTTATTACTAAATTTGCGAAATATATACATTAGGCCATACACATATATAAGTACATAATCATTCATCGATAGACAATAGGTATTCGACGATCCGTTGACGCACGGGGGTAAATTTTATCGCTCGACCAACCAGGATTTCGAATTCCTCGTCTTTACGAACCCCTGGTGAATCTTCGACTAACCCCTTTCGATGTCTTCGAATCCTCTCGAGCGCCCCTTCAAAATTTGCCCGAGTGACTCGTGACGTCACGAAACATTGGGATATGTGTGTATATATAATACATATATACTTTGTTTATTTCCGCATATACCTATATATATTCATAAACGCGTATGATTACATATAGATATATTTACACGTATCAGAAGCTCGATAAAACTGAGGGCTAACATCGACGACCGATAACTGATTGTGAGTGTCTTCGTTATATTATGATTTTATCGTCGACTGTACCTTCGCTCCTCCTCCTTATCAATGTGTATGTCAATCGCGCAACGTAATCACTCGATATCACCGAACCATTGTGCAACATTCCAGATGTCTGCTCATCGTATTTACCTAATCATCCCCTAGTCCATAAACGAGCCCAACAGATCTGAACGCTTCTGAATCCGCAGCCACAGTGCCAATCGAAAGTCACTGTGTGTCTGGCGGCTCGATTTGAAACAACCCCTGTAATTCGCAGAAACGACAATTTCCATCCCCTCTGTCGAATAGAGAAATTCTCTCGCTTCTTCGAATTGCGTTTCAACAAGCAACGATAAGGTTGACGGTAGAACGTGGCGAGTTTCACGCTTTCTATTTTTTCTATTTTTTTTTATTCTCTTTTTCTTTCATCCCCCCCACCCCCCTCCTCCTCCACCCTGTCTCTTTCTTCTTCTACGAAGGCATTCGAGGGGGTGGAAAGAGCAGAGACTCGACTGAGCATCGGCGTCGCCACCCTCGCTCTACCGGGTGGCTTTGCGAAGCGACCCCGCGCTATTCTCACGGCGCACCATCCAGGTACGCGAGTGCGACTATATTCCTTTTGCCAGGTCGTCCCGTACGTGTGCGCTGACTTTAATTACCTACATTAAGGAGACTTCCTGTTTCCGCCATCCCGTCGCACCAGACCTCAGGCCTGGTTCGAATCGAACGGCCAACCGGGTTCCGGCAGCCACAGGTATCGTTTGCATGATAATTCGAAGACGTTGCAATTTTCTCGCTTACGTTCTCAAAAACGTAAGAATTGCGAATTTCGCGTAATCCTTGGAAAAATATATTCCCTGAAAGGACTCGATTCGCCGGAAGAAACTTCAATACGCTTAAGCGACGGTTGCTGCCCTTTCAGTTTCCGACTGATGTCACGGAGGAGCGGCGACGAGGATACGAAGAGGGGACGATGGCAGATATAGGACACTCGTCGTACGGCAACACGAAGAAAGTCGATAACGATAACTATAGGCGTTAGGATCGAAGGGTCGCGGGGGATTTATTAACGCCGATGGCTGCCAGCCTTACGAATCTGTTACATCGATAGGCCGGGCTAGGAATTAAGGGATGCTGTGCAAAAGGGGATCCACTTTACGAGATACGTCAATTGCCATTAAAGTGACTGCTAAGTTTTGCGGGTTCTTATTAATCACACGTACTAATTATAACTTATAATTAGAACGGAAGCTGTCTTATCCCCTTTAGCGTCGAGGGGATCCTCCTTCCGGTGATCTTCGTTCGATTATTTATGATTAACGATTCTTCCCTCGCTTTCTTACTTTCTCCCTCTCTCTCTCTCTCTCAACTCTTTTATACAACGTCACAGCTCCAACTTTCTTTTTTTTCACTCTCAAGTCTCTACCACCCGCGTTTCGAAAGCGGAAATTATCACAGGAGACAAGAAGACACGTGGCGCATTTTCGCCTCTACATCCCCTGTGACCGCCCAAAGGGTTTCTTGCACAATTGACTATCTACCTGTGTAACCTTCTAGCCTCTAGCGCACGACGAGTCGATTTATCGATATTACCAATCAATATTGATTAACCTATATCGGTAACACGATCGCGTAACCGATCGATTACGCCATCGACGATAACAAAAATCATTCAAGCACACACATACTTCCTCTGTACAATAACAATTGTTATAACCCGACTGTCTTTGATTCCTTATCAGCGGTATCATTCTTCTTCTTTTTTCTTTTCTATTGTTCATTAGCTCCGCTCGATACTGCCAAGCCATGATTGTCTTTTGTCACGAAACGTCTTCCATCCTTTATCTTCGTCTCTCCTCCAGTCTCGGTCCGATCGGTCGAGCGTCCTTGAGACTCTTCCAGGCTCTCTGGTCTCGCAGGGTGAGTCATCCCCCATCGACGGGAGGATCATCCTAATTCTAAGCTACGACGAGTAATCGCCGTAGAAGGAGATTCGCCACTATTGTCAGCAGAGAGGGACCGGAAAGACTCGCGAGACCTTGAACTGAAAGCAAAAAGTGAAAGTGAGTCTCGTGAAAGCTGAGCTTTAGCGCTTTTACGTGAGTCTTGTGGACGGGAGCTTTCATGGGAATGTTGTGTAAGATCGAAATTAAAGAGGGAGTCGGCGGGGCAAGGGGGGGGGAAAGGCTAAGGGAGTCGGACGAGTCTTGTACTTTTATAGGGACAAAGTTTACGTATTTTCTTCGGGAGGGTTTCTTCTCGCCATGACCCGACCTCTGCCCCTGCCCCTGCCGACCCCCTGCGCACCTGTACGTATATTTAGTAGCAGCTACCTCCTGCCTGGGGAATTAAAACGCACCGTCTACCGTCTACGAAATATCTCCCTAAAGATCGCGGCCACTTTGTTAATCAACCGAAAGCCATCGGGACTTCAATCATCTCCCCCTTTTCGATTGTGCGCGCGTAATACGTGCCCGTGCGAATGGCTGCGTGGCTACGTCACTGCGTGTACCACGTGGGAGTAACGATCGCCATGGGATTATTAGTACAGTACACCGTGGTTATTATTGATATAGTGGTAGGTAAGGTTAACTTCGAGGAAATGTGAAATTGGAGATGAGCATTGAGAAATGAGTAAGGCGAATTCTCAGAAGGTTGTATAAGGTTGGGGAGGGGGGACTTTCTTTTTCATCCGCCCCTGAAGACGATTATCCAGTAATTCTTGATCACGTGACGTTGGATGTTCGATCCTTGAATGGCGATGCTGAGCGAGAGTTAAGAGAAGGAAAATCGCTTTAAAGAGAAAAAAATGGATAGACGGAAACAAGGAGGAGGGAATTTGCAGAGGAGGGAGCAGCGGGGGAAAGGGAAATGAAGAAGAAAAAGGAGAAAGGAAGGAACGTGGTAGCTAATGCGAGAAGCGGCCGCAACGGGACCGTCTCTTTGGCGAATCGACTAACGAGAAAATCGAAGATCGTTAAGAGCAATTTCTACGAGTCGTTCCGCAGCCTCTTCCGGTTTGAACTTTTCTTTTTCTCGATCCTATTAGCCTTTCTCCTTCACCTACTTCAGCCTTACCTTTTACAATTTTTCTTTTTTATACGCGATACATGCCCTAGTTTTACTTTTTCTTTTTTTTTTTCTTTTCCTAAAACTTTATTTTTTCTTCCTTTAATCCCACTTTTTTATTATATTTTACCAAAGGCTGCAGTTGGGGATGCGCGAGAAGGGTAAATTCAGGGTCGGTCGAAGGGTTGTTTCCTCTAAATTCTTTAGAATATCCTTATCGTCTGACATTGTTTATGTGCTGAGAGAAACGCCTCCCGTGAGGAGAGCTAATTTGAGTCGCAATTAGTCGGTAACTAACGGACGCCAAAGGGATGAGTAGGGGGGAGGCCGAAGCCACTGTAAATTATTGTTTTAATTTCTAGAATTCTTGTTAAAGGAAGAGTGAGAGAGAGAGAGAGAGAGAGAGAGGAAGAGCGAGTAAAAAATAGACTGTCAAATAATGTGGCTATAGGCAATAGCTAAGAGCTATATAAACACATAAAAATGTTATATTTGACGAAATGTAAAAATATACTAGACTCCAAAAAAAGAGTATCAGACTGCACGAAATAGACAGACTAAATAAACCAGTACACACCGTTAATCGAAATAAATAATTTAAACTGATAATGGCTGAACGTTAATTTCTACCAATGCGCGATCGATCAGTCGATCGTCCGAAATCGATTACACTTTCTTAGTCAGCTAGAATTTCCACTTATGACAACAAACAGCCCCAAGGATTTCAATCCCGATCAACGGGCTGACCCACATTTAATTTTTCCACTTAATTTTTTTCTCAGTTTTTAATCGCGCTCCCCCACCCTCCAATTTCGCAATCAGGAAATATATCGATCAAAGCAGACCCATTTAGAGATAAATTAATAATCCAATCCATCCAGTCAATCGACTCGTAAATTTTTCAAAGAATCCTTTACGTTCCACAGGAAAAGCTTTCGTCTGAGTTTTCATGCAGCTGCAGTCGCTGCCAGCTGTCCTGGCGGATCCGTATGCAAGGCGAACGTCGTTCAAGCCTTCCTTAGCCATTTCTCCTTTTCCCTCCCCTCCCCTCCGCTGCCGTCTTTCTCCTTCAAACTGTTAAAAATTTTTCCATTGCTACTTTCTATCCCAACCCCTCATCATTCCTGGGTTATCGCGTTATCAGTTTTGATTTTTGACAGGACGTGCAATACACAGCCTGTCCTCATAATTTCGTCCTTACTCGATTTTTGATTTTATTTTATCCCCTTCGCATCCTCGCGCTGCCATTATACTTTTATTTTCGTATATCCCGCGGGAGCAGCACTTTATTATTGCAAGCTGCGAATCGGCACGAATAAATTATAACGACTTCCTCCCGTACGGTTAATTGATAATCCCATTATCGCTTCGGAGTTGTAAACGTCGACAAAATTGGATTTATCGTCACCGATCGCTAATTTAATCTAAACAGGGCTTAACGCGCGGACGAATAATTAGGCCGACGCCTTCCGCTACTTTTTTTTTTTTCTCTCTTAAACTCCCTACGGTGGCTTCAGGTCCCACTTCATTCTCCTAATGCGAACAAATAGCGTCCGCGTCCTCCGGGCCATTCAATTAAAATGCATTCGGGAAACTTAATGGATTAAAGCTTTAAGGACTTACCGGAAAACTGGGTCCCACGCACGTCGACCAGTGCTTTATGCTTCCGTCGATTCAATTCCACTATGGCGTCGCATCTTTAATACGTAACTAATTAATAAAATCGTGAAGGAAGAAATCGCAGGTCTGATACATTACCTTACGTTTATTTTTCCATCGATCAGATGATCTGGACCAATTTCCAGGCGCAAGGTCGATATCGACGTAACCAACTCGTGATGCTCGATCGTCATTTCCGCATCTGCAGCGACCTGGAAAGAAATCATTGATTTAAGGAATCGTTAAGGGCGCATCGGGCGGATGAAAAATATTATGGCTACTTCCGGTTTATTATTTTTACACGTCGATAATCGTGCAATAAAATTATTATTCGTTTAACGTAGAGCGGAGGGCAGATGAAAAGTGAGAGGCTGTAACGTTAAAATCTTCTTTGCCCAAATGTGTGACTGGCTGAGTGAGCATCGCTCGAGCATGTCTTTTGCCAGCCGATAAACGGCGCTTCGGCGGGTTTTTTGACTGGCGCGCGAAAGGGGAGCTAAAGAGATAAATGAGTCCTGAGATTAAATCATTTTCAAGTCCTCGACAAAGTCTGAAACTCTTGATCTTCCTTTTCTGGTCTTCGCCATCAGTCACGATTTTATCCTGGTCTCTACTCGAGCTATTCCCGATTTTATCTACCCCAACGGCTTTATCCATTTTGCAGCTGATATTATTGAGACTCGAATAACCAATCGGAGAAATTCTTCAAGAAATAATAAATCGAAATTAGACCGAGATTGTGAATTTGTCAGACACTGATTAACCATGCGTTATTTCCATCTGTGATATTTCTAGGACTACAGTGTAACGGGTGACAGGATAATAAGGACTGTCTGTAAGGAGCCTTACGTAAAGACGAATGAGATAAGGATAGCAAGTGGCAAATAAGGTCGAGGATTGTCAGTGGATAAGTGTCTTATCTATATTTTTTATTTAATTCAATTCTTACGGCTTTACGATGAAAGAAATGTTAAAGGTGGAAGGAATATCGAGAAGGCGCAGGATCTTATGGAAATTTGTAAAAATAACGTCTCAAGACGGACTTAAAAGGATATTGAAAAATATTGTTTATCAATTGTCAGGTGATTCGATAGGGCAGAATTCTTTGTGAAAATTCTGACTTTTCTATTATATCGCGCAACACGTCACTGGTCGCGTACAATGCGATTGTCAGTAATGATGACAAGTAATTCGGTTTATTAGAAATTTCAAAGGAATTTCGACGCGAGTGCTTTTCAAAGTCTTCGAAAAGGAAAGATGTGAAAGGAAAGAGAATTGTAAAAAAGAAAGGGCAGAGGAAAGGAAAGACGGCAGAGTGGCTGCGTCCCGGAATATCGTGGTGTGAGAAGCCGCGAAAGATAACGGGAAAGTTTTAAAATAAAGGTGGAAGCGGGATAATCGGCAGGCGGGGGCCGAAATTTATCGAGAAAATTTAGCAGCGCTGTTAAAACTCAAAGGTCCTATCCGACCTGGTGATCTGAACTCGCGAAATTAGCCGCAAGGAATTTCGTCGACGGCGCAATCGTTCGTGAAGTCAATTCAACTTTCGATTAGCCCTAACGATTGGAGCTTCACGTATTTGCCGTGGCGCCACGTAAAATAATATTAAATCGCGTATCTTCTCAAGATTCAAAATAAAAAGAAAGAGCGTGAAGACGCGATAACGATTTTGAAAAATAAAATAAAAAAAAAAGCCTCATCAGTGCCAAAGCCTCTGAACCTTCTAACAATGTCTCCTCTTTAGGGGTCTCGCAGCTTCGCTCTTTAACCACTGTCCTTCTAATGGCGCTGCGGTCAGGACAATTGGACGGGAATGAAAAAACTCACCTTCTCTCCATTGATATACCACTCGAGTTTGGCTGGTGGGTAGGATTTACCACTGGTACAGTTCAAGTCCACGATGTCGCCACTGGCGTAAATCTTCTCCTTGCCCGTGATTTCAGGATCATGGTCAGGTGGCGCTGCAACAGCAAACCACACGCGAAAAACGGTAGACGCGTATTCGTCGGGGAGATTTTACGATTTGGAAAGTCCTCGTGACGTAACATCGAGAAAGGAGAGGATTTTCCGGCGTTAAGGGAAAAATCGTAGTGGCTTGGAAGCGGTTACCGAGGATTTTACGAGTTTTCAATTGGAAAGGAAGATTTACCGGGATTTATCTCCATCCACCGCCCAGAGATGCTCTCTAGGAGTCGGACTCTCTCCAGACTCATAGGTGAATATACATGTCTCAAATTTAACTTTCCACTACCGAAATACCGGATACGATTTTGCTGCTCTTTATTTCTCTGGCTATTCTGAATCCACTATATAGGTATACGTCTCTATGTATTTTAATACACTGTTTCCTCACCGCACACGACATACCCCTGGCCTCAGCTCGCGCTCAGCTCGCTGCTACTCGTTATTCAGACCATTTCCTTAATTACGCTCAACCCCCAAGGCTATTTTTAATCGACGTTCATAATTGCTACCTTTGCACGTTCGCTACCGCGACACCTGCTTCGCCCGTCCCCCCTTGATCCCCCCTTGTTCGCACGCACATTTGCGCCAGACTCGCCGCTTATTCTCACACTTCGTCAATTTCCCGAGAAGTCCTCAATTTTTTCCCCTTTGGCTACCGCAACCCTTTTTCCTTTTGCTTCGTCACTAACTACCGCGAACTGCTACTTCCGGTTGCACCGCCACTACTTTCCGGGAAACCGAGCATCCATCTGCATTTGGATATGGGAACCACGTGGCTTCTATCCAATGTGCAAACGGATGAGTGATACGGATGATCCAGATTCAATAGGAACAATTAATTGGAGCTCGATTGAGATCCGGCACGTTCATACCGAAGCAACGCCTGCGCGTGATCTTTGTGTGAGGAACCTTAATCTCCAATTGCAGTCATAAAGGAACTGCCGGAAACTCGACTAGGGATGCTTAATGCCCTGAAAGTTTAGAGCCTATCAAGTAATGACGGCTGCAGGGCGTGAAGCTTCCCGTCCCGATAAACAAGCACGAGGAAGGGTCAGAGGGTGGCAAAGGTTAGTACGGAAGAAAGAGAAAGTGAAAGTGAAGCGAGAGAAAAGAAAGAGAAAAGCCATCTCGAAGGGGTAATTATTCGAGTGAGGAAACTGTCCTGGCGGAATGAAATTGCATCCCCTGCGAGGGACGCCAAGGGAGGAAGCCAAGGATGCGGTTGCTGGTTCGGCGGCAGCCGGGACGCTGGTCGCTCATCGCGCTGCGATAAATTCGCCCTAAAAGAGTATGAAGATCCACCTTTGGTCCATGCGAGGACGAAACTTTACAGGCCTCGGGCCTCTTTTATCGCTGGAAGCGTCTGGTCCGACGTCTTCCGACGCCTCGCGACGCCCCTCCCTCATCCGACTCTGCAGTCCCGTTACGGTTTACGGCTTTGACGTACCTATACGCCACGGTCCCGCACCTCCGTCGCTCTATACCCTCACCGTCGCTATAGCCTTTCTGCACTACCAGCTCGCTAATATTTATCGCCCTTCGACATTTTTATTCGCCTCTAAACTTCAGAATGGGACGTCCTCCCGTCGTCGCCGAACGCACGTTGGAAATGAAAATTCTACTTGAACATTCCAGCCTTGTAAAGAGAGTCGTCAAACCCCACGATAGAGATCTGCTTAACCGTTACCCCCACTTCATCTCGACTTCGACAATCGTTATCAACGATCTTCGATACTGCATCAAATTGTTTTTTTTTTCCAACGAGACAAGCGAATTAACGAAGCTTCGATTCGACGCAGACACTTTTCACAAATCCATAGGAAAAAGTAATGGCCAGTACTGACATACTGGGAAACAAAAAAGCAAGATTAACCATCGAAGCTCTATCGAAAGGTGCAGGGGTGGGAAGGGGGAGAAGGGGGTTGCGGTAGACCCCTTTGTAAGTCGAGATTCAACAGTGCACCGAACACCAAAGAGCAGACTCCTGTCAAAGGATTAATTATCGGATGCCAGGGCACGTGTGTACTCACATATGACCTCCATGTAACTCTCGTTATAGACAGATGAGAATCCGGGCGCTTCAGTGATGACCTCGCACTTGTAGAGACCACCGGTTTTCAGTCCGACGTTGTGAAGCGTCACTTTTTGGTCATTCGAGAAGTGAGTCTGAAAGATCAGAGCATACACAGAATTGAATAAAGTCTCTTTATACGATTCTCGTGAGTCAGGTAATTCATGAAACTCGCGTTTCCACTCTATTGACAATGTATAATCGACGCGAGACAGTCGAGCGGTATTTACGTGCAGCCTCTAAAAATTACGAGAGGGGCAACGGCACTTTGGATTTTAATGGGTCGATGCCAAGTCGAAGCCAGGAGACTGCTAGGCCAATGTAAGACCCGTTCGAAAAGGGCTGCACGTAAGGCCATATTGATTTAACAGTATGGGTCCTCGACCATTACGCCGTTACGAAAATAACTCGAGAGAAGGAGAAAATGACAAAGTCCCAAGAGTTTATCTATTTGAGATTCTCTCTCTCTCTATATATATATATATATATTTTTCCTTTATTATATTTTCCTGAGCTTAAACCTCCTTAGAACGGCTCTCGCGGTTCCCGCTTAGCGTCCGCGCGTCTAAAGTTTCCGTCGTACGTGCATCGTGCCTATCCGTAATACGCTCGGCATTTAGAGAGTAAGGGACTCGGAAGAGCTACAATCCACTTAGCTCTAGCTGACGTGCCTACCGAGAATATTTGGTCTCTCCGTGGGGCAAAATTCTTGGTGAATTTCGGAGCGAGCGCTGCCAGACCCTTTAAGGAAGAGCCGAGGGTAGAGAATGTATTTATCATAAAATCTATTTATCGTGAGGGTACCGACGATGCTGCCTCCTGAGGGATGAAGCGAACCGACTCGGCCGAACCTTATCAGCTGGAACGACGGACAACCCGGCTGTCGAAGTTTGATGCCAGTTCAAAAGGAGGTTCGAGAAGATGGTTGCTCGTGAGGATAAAACGAGGAGGAAAGAGAGAGAGAGAGAAGAGAGGAGACTAAAGGCCGATGGTGCCTTTTAAGAAGTGGAGACCCGCGATGAAAGTTTGTTTGGAGGTTTGGATGTAAAAGGAATGAGAGACGCGATTCTAGTGAAACAATGGAAAGTACCAGAGGATGGACAGGAGGGACGGTGAAGAGGTAAGAGACGCTAAGGACAAAGGACAAGGGGTGGGACGAAGAAGCGAAAGAAAGAGGTGGCGAGCGAGAGGGGGGGAGGAGTATCGCGAAAGAGCGAAAACTAGTTCAAAAGCGTGGAGATTGTTTACCGGCATTGTTTTATGGAAGTTACTCGCGCACTTGAGCGAACTCCAAACGGATGAAAAACTTTATGAGGTTGCACCCCAGTGGGTACGTTCTTACCAAGGACCTTGATGCTTCACGCTTTTCCTTTATAACGAATATCGTAATTTCACTCCGTGTCATTTTGTACGCAAGCGGAAATACACGTGGAAGGAAGAAACGTGTGTTTGAGGCAATTTTTCTTTTTCTTTCTTTTAATTTCTCAATAAAGTGTCAAAGTGGTCTTTTTAACTTCAAACATTTTTTTTGGCTACGCTCATAGCGCGCGAGGCAAAAGTCTCCCTGCGCTCTCACTCGAGCGTCACGTCAAAGCATTGTGGATGAAATGTAAGTACGAGTGGAGGCAAGGAAAACAGGCAAAGTACAAAACAACGTGTCGCGCGGCGGTGCCGGATTTTCGAAAAATACGCGAGGCGACGATCGGCGTCGATTCGCTTTTAATTTCACCGGAGAAACGGGCACGAGTATAATACAGCGAGGATTTTAGTGGCTGTGGAAATTTACGGTTGGACATGGTAGCCGCTTGGACCAGGCTGACCGTTACGGAGGGCGGAATGCGGGGTCGTACGGATCGCGGAATTTCCATGTGGGCGAGGAGAAATAAGGAGGAGGGGAGTTTGGGTAGCCGAAGCAATACGCGAATGTTGGTAGGAGGGAGAATGGGTGGTTTTTCCAATTTGTAAAAAATATTCCGCGCCTCGAGGTACGCGAATCGAAATGTTTTCATTATCATGGAAATTCTCGGCTAATCGGGGAAAATGTACGATAGCGCGGATTAATGGTACCGATAAAATGGGAAACGAAGGCCCGGCATTCGCGACACGTAATCCTCATTATGTTTCCCCGGGTATTAGCGCGAACCGATTCCGCGGCTGTCCGATTTTCCCGGGTGCTAACGATCCGCCGAACCAATTGTTTCATCCGGAATCCTCGAAAGAGTAAAACGAGGTGAACGGGTAAAATCGACGGACTCCCCCAGGTTACGTCTCGATTCTCTCGAAGGTATCGGGAATCCAGCAGCCAAGTGCCTATCCTTCCGGCAATTATGCAAACGAGTGCCGGTGCATATTGCGCTAAGATTGCACCACTTGCTTTTCTTTCCTCACGAGCCATTTCCATTTTGCTTCTCGCAAAGATGCAGTAACGTACCGACGCCGCAGTCGACGTCGACGCGGGTACTTTAAAACCCTATTTCCTCCCGCGTGCCTCGCACCCCGACTACGTCGTCCAAGCCGGGCTTTATTTTTATCGCCGCTTTGAATATGCGGCTTTATTATACGCAGCTACGGCTACATACCCTTCGGAATAAATTGAAATATTTTATGCAGAATGCTCATGGTCCCGGCAAGAGTTACCAGAGGATACACCGTCGGAAGGGAAGACCCAAGGAAACAGGACGAGAATGGTCCTGGCGAGTTCCGCTTTCGATACACACGAACAACAGCTTGATCCAATTGAACGACCAATTTCAGGGAAAAACTCGTTTACCGAACGATTTACTCGGATCCACGTAGAAACTTTTTCACGGACGTAAAAATGCCTCGTATCCACCTTTAAGAATCGATTTTACATTAATGGCTACGTTCGACGGCGGATTCTCTTTGCTCCGTACTAACTTTGAGCTCGATCATCTTAACCCAGATTCGGCTGGCAATGACTCGGTCCATCTCTTACCTTGACTGGCTGCTTGACTCCATTATAGTTCAGCCACTGAAGTCGATCGATGGAACTGCGAACGATACACGATCGACGTGATCGCGGCTTTCTCTACTTGGCCCTGTTAGCTTCCTTATAGGTCAGCCTTGTAACCATTAGGATCAAGCTGCGTCAACGACCTCTTATCAGTTCCCGAGCTAATCCACCCCTTTCTTTTCGCAGGCTAAAAACTGACTTCCCTCTCGCTGCTGTTAACTACGTCTTCATGAAGGGCGCCAGTCCTATCTCGATCCTTGGATCTATCCTCTCTCTCCCCCACTTCTTTCCTGGTCCCGCCCTTCACTCTCGCTCACGACCCTCGCATTATCTCGTGAGGTTCGCCAGAATTTAGGACGAACTAACCTGACCCAACGTCAGGACCCTGACGCGCCCCTCACAGGGTAGACAAGTGGAACGACACTTGGTTCTCTATGGTCCATGAATAAACGTACAGTCTCCTATTGGCGAAGAGATTTTTCTCCAAGATGGAGAGCGTAGATCAAGACCAGAGCGAGTCCCCACTTTGTCGACCCTAAACCACCTACCACTGATACTACTACTACTACTAGTACTACTACTACTAGGATTACACTGCTAACAGCTACTGGTGCTGCTGATGCTGCCACCACCACTGGACCGACCCACCAACCTTCTGACCTTCCTACCCTTCGCCCCCCCAACCCTTCCATGCCTGGATCCTCTTGATCGTCATTTATAATGCATCGTGAATCGCCCTTGGCTAGAAAACGATCGACTTTACTTCGAGCACAGATTTGTCTCGTGACGCTCGGCCAAGACTCTTTCCAGTCGCCCGTGCAGATTCTCGTGGATTTTTCTAGAGCCACTTTGCGAATGAAATACGAGCCGGGCATTCCGTGACAGGGAAAATATAGAAGACGGAATTTCAAAGTTTGGAAACTGCCCGACTGCTACCCTATTGGACGTTACGCTCTTCCAAAGTTCAATGGTGTCAGGAAATAAAAAATGATCACTACGACAAGGGAACGTGGGTACGTCTTCGCTTTTCATGCTTATATAAAAAAATCTCATTCGAGGACTATCGGTGGATCGTTTTCAGAAAAAAAAAAAAAAAAAAAAAGCAACAACCGTCCTTTGGAATTGATACTCACATCAACTTCTACGCCTTCGACGCGATAGCTGTGTTGACTGGGTGTGGCTTTGGGCACGTATCTGTAGAATTCCTCGTGATCTTTGTACCAGGTCACGGAGTAAAGTTTGTCGGTCCCAAGATCGTAGCTGAAATAAATGAGAATAATATCGATTATTGAAAATTATTATTTCTTAACGAATTATTGATACGATTTTATAAACTACACTTTTTTTTTGTATGCAGTGGTCAGCCTGGAAAACTGACACAGAGCGACGACCCAAAATGCTTTCTTATTTCTATAGCGCGACAGTCCTCGAGCATTTGGTCGATTACACGGCGACGGCTCACTGTGACCTGGAGTTCTTTTGTGCGACTGTTTGCCAATACCTATCTACATCCTCTTCGCCACAATAATGGCCGCCACGCAACCCTCAGCATGCACGCGAAACCCTCCCTTGGCCATTGGGCACTTTAGTCGCCGATAAAAACGAAAGGGACCCTTAATCGTTGGTTAAAGAGTTACGATTAACGGGAGCATTCTTAGGTATCCTTTCACTTTTCCATTTCAAGAGCGACACGCAAAGAAACGACTTTGTCGCGATGAAATTTACAAGGCAGTCCGTCGTCGGCAAATCTTCCTCATTGAACACGAGTAAAACCTTTTCTTCACTTTTTTCAATCGCTCCAAACGGTATCCTGAAAACGGGTTGGTCCTCGAAATCACCTATCACCTCTTCAATTTTGTTTGACTCATTTTCCTATTTTCCTCCTAGGGAATTCTTCCCTGGTTTTTTTTTTTTGGTATCCCCTGGAACTTTCACGTGTCATCCGATGCGAATGGTTGATCGCCGAAAACAAAGTGTTTTCCAGATATCAATATGCGGGCTGCAGAGTAAGTCCGATAATGACGGCTGAAGTCGATGTGCAGGTAGACGCGGCGATCTAGGAGAGCAGTTCGCCAGGAGTCAGACACAGATAGGAGGAACAGAAATGGATTTGGGAGATACGAACTGGAGGAATCGTCAGGATACTCGAGAGTTTATGGTATTTAATTAATTAATATATCACACACTCACGAAACTAGAGACTCTAATGATCTCAGTCCTCAGATCCGGAGTCTCCTGTGAGGTTGACACTTGCGTGAGGACAGGAAGACGCTCCGGTAAACAACCAGACAGCAGCTTCCCTCATACATAATGCCAACCATCTCAGACGTAGTTTGATGCATTTGCGACTTCCAGAGACTCGACACTCGCTACTCACTATTCTCTGGTCGGTGGCCGAATATTAGGAGTAGCGAACGAGCCAGATATCCCGGGAGGGTCCCTACCCAATGTACCCAGCATCCGGAGCGTATTCAACACGTCCGGAGTCCCTGCCCGGACCCCCCCACCTCGGCCACTGCATGAATAACAAACTAATCAGAACGATGAGATATAGCGTTTGGCAGGATATTAAGGTATTTAATTACACGCCTGTACAAATAAATTGCACAGTCAGATAAGCGCCAATGTCTGCGCAGAGAAGGAAACGAAACGGTGGAGATTAGGAATTTCGAGAAAGACCTAAGGAAGCTGAAGTAGCTCGAGATCGACAGAGAGAGGGATCTAGAAGTGCGATCTTGGAATTCCTTTAAGAAAATGCAACTTTCTCGAAACTTTCGCTCTGCTTGCCATCTTCTTAATTGAAGCTTTATCAGAATCCAAGTCTCTTCGGAAAGTGCGACAGCAGCGTCCCTATCGGATGGATCGCCGACAGTGACCAGCAAGTTCAAAGGGTCCGATAGTCTCAAATAATCGAGGTTCCATCATCGTCAGTCTGCATGATTTTCGTGGATACTCCGAGATAATAATCGGTTCCAGGTTCCGGATTCCCTGTATACCGTAGCCACTCGAATCTGCCTCCGTGTTCCTCTACGTTAATGCATTCCAGTGCAACGGCATAGCGCAGTGGTAAAACCGGTTGGCGGGATGTAGTGAGTAGCTACGTACCCAGGGGTGGCATTCGGCCCGCTGGAAAAGGGATTGCAGCAGTCAAGCGTAGGTGCACAATTTGGAGCGTTGCGTCGTGGGATTGATTTGCATCCTCTGGCTCATTTGCTGGGTCGTGTCCTGTGGGAGCAGGAGGCTCCAGTATCTACCGACGTTATTCACCTTCCACGTACCTTCCGACCACCTTCCATTTCTCTTCGTATTTTCAGTTTCTCCTGATTTTCTCATCCTGGTCCCTCTCTCGCCCTCTGTTTACCTCAGCTGCCTATTCGGAGTATCGATGAACGCAGAAACGTGGAAACACCATGGAGCCCATGCACAATACGTTTCTCCACCTCGAGTTTAAGACTCCTTGGCTCAATATACATACATACATATGTACTCTTCGGGTCCTACCCAGACCCTAGAGTACCCTGTGACCTACCAGTCCCTTTCTGGTCCATCCATCCACGTAACTCATTCACTTACGAGCGATATAAAATTTCAGCTCCGTGTTACTAGCAATAATATCAGTTGTAGCAGCAGTTGCAGTAACGTGCTAGTAGCCATTGGTACTGGAAGTAGCCATGATAACTGTAAAAGTATCGGGCCATTACCAATGGCAGTACGTGGTTTAGTCGAGCCATCGAGATCATATCGAACGATGTTATCAAAAGAAATACTTGACACGATATGGATAAGATGACCTCGGAGTCTCAAATTTGCGTCATCCGTCCGGGTCCAGAGAAGAATGAAGAAGATGCGTGCAGAATGAAAGTGAAGAGAAAAAATGTAACAAAGAGCAAAACCATCGCGCTCGTTAGGTTAGGTTCGTTAGGAGATATCAAATTCGATCCCTCGTTGATTCCCATAGAAAAATTGGCGCTACGAGTCCTTTGATAAGACGAAAGAGCCTGCGAGGCGCAGAACGGACAGTGCGAAGGGCGGAGGAGGTAACAAACGATGCACCACTGCATTCGGCTGGCTGGTGCATTTTCACACCCCTGAGCAGCCGAGGCGTCGCACTCGCCCCTAGGACTGTAAACCAACTACGATCCCCGGGACGGCAAACTAATTTGCAATTTATACGAGAGGGAGGCTGGAGGGCGGAGGGAGTTGGAGAAAGGTGGGCAGAGGGGGAAACTCATAGACGCGTGCCAACTGATCCCTATGAGGAGGCTCCCTTGGTAGGGGAAGTGGGAGCGGGGGAGGAGGGGGGAGACTGAGCAGAGTCTCGCTAATATTAGAAAATGTCGTGTAAAGTCATAATTTCACCGCGGCTGACGTGTACGCCCCTGGTACGATTTAATTATTAACTTGATGAACTGCAATACTGCCGAGGCAGCAGCGCCGCCCTTTCCAGTCTCCTCGTTCCTCGTCACAGCCCGACGTTCGACTGATTAATAAATCTATTTGGATCTAGTTACGGGAATCGAGGTTCCCGCCAGCCAAATCCTCATCTGCTTCTAAAATCTGGCAAAAGGAGCACACAGGGTCGAGGACCTGGTCTGGGTTGCTCGAGAAAAGGAGTAAAGTCGAGAAAGATACATGAACCATTGGAAGAGAATAAAATGGTAACGTCCCGACTGCAGGCGCCAGGAGCGGGACGTCGGCGTCGTTGGCGTCGTTCCTCGACGTCGAATCATGCCTAAGATCGATCGGCATGTGTCCTGGAAAATTGAGAGGGAATGCTCCCTTGACGAGACAGGGAGTAGTTGGGCGCCCAAAGGCCTCCTTATTTCTATAACCGTGGAAAAGCTCTGGCGTCCCGACGCTCTCGTGTGGACTTTTCAGCGAAGAACTGCTGACGTCGCTTGGATTTCAGATATAAGAAGACATGGCCCTCGTGAGCGCCCCGGGGAACTCCGTGGCACGAGGGAGGACTGTCTCTCCCATTGCTGACGTCACGGTATACATCATTTTACAGGCTGCAGGCCCCCGCCCCCCCCGCTCCCCTCCGACGGGTCCGCCCGAGTCAGACTCCTAGGATACTGAATTAAGATTTAGATTTTTTTTTTTTTTTTTTTTTAAGGGACAGGATAGGACCGATGCGGGGAGGCTGAGAGAATCTGGCAGGAAATGGGAGTAGTAAATTCAGGGGGAGCAGGACGAGGATGGAGGAGCAGGAGGAGGACTATGAATCCTTTATCCAGTCAGACTATTCTAGGAGTCAACCGAGGATTGTCTGTTGCAGAAGGATTAATGTGTTGGAAACCTAATTATGACCGCCGGCAGACTCTGCGAATTGTCCAATTAAGCCTCGCGAATCCGTCTCGATTGAGAGATTCGACTTGTTGAAGTTACCCCGACCCCCCTTTTCAACCGTGAACACGCTGCAGCAAATTTTATGTTTTTTGGGTAAACTTCGTCATTTGACCGACGAAATCGTAGCTGTGGAAGAATTAACGTGTCGAATGACTAATTATGACGACCCGTTCGTTCTTACTCCCGGCCAATTAGCATTACACACAAGAGTCCAAGCGTGGCGAACAAACCGGATTTGACATCCGCCAAACTTACAATTAGTCCCAAGCCGAAGAAAACTGTGTCCAAACACCGAATAATTATAATCGGGCCGTAATCTGTTATTAACACTTATAATTAGATTTAATAATATCAATATCTGTTTCGTTCCCAATTTCGCGATTGTATCCCAACTCGTACCGATCTCTTCCCTCTAATCGACTCCGTCGTCTATCCTCGCATCGTGTTACCAATAGAAGTAAAAGTTCCGAAAACTGATTAGCGGGCCCAATTACCAGGCAACTCGGTCGGAAGTTCGGGTTACCCTGGGCAAACATCTCTCAGTCGAAATCCGGGATAACCGAGTCATAATTTCGAAGGTCGTCTTCGGCATACGAAGAGACGTTTCCGTATCCTGTAAGGAGGGACGTGTTCCTGGGTTACGGAAACCTCGGGCAGCCAGCCTTCTTTAAGGGTCAGGGGGGGGTAGGAAGCGCAGGACTAGAGAACACCATCAGCCCGTTACTCGTGCTAGACTATAGCTATTCCTATGCGGTCCAGAGTAACTCCATTAGCCATGGCTCGCGAGACGTTGGCAGAATTCGTAAAACACGTCGCTTGACGTGAAAGTCGAACCAGCATTTCTTCCTATATCCGGCTGCTGCTGAGATCCACGAAAGAAAGCAGATAGTCGAGGAAACAGTGGAACGGAACAGGAAGGGAAGCAGATAGTCGAGGAAACAGTGGAACGGAACAGGAAGGGAAGCAGATAGTCGAGGAAACAGTGGAACGGAATGTCCTGGAACCATCCATCGAATCAGGTAAGCCTCCTAAGAGAGTAACCGGAAATAACGAACTTGGCTAAGAAGACTTTTGCTGACTAACGTTCATGACTCTCTTTCTTTTTTTCTTTTCCCCTTCGTACCTTCTGCTAAAAAGTACCAGGAGCTTCCGATCCGTACCCGTCGGTCTCCAGGACCTCCTGAATCTCTTCGAGAATCTCTTCGAAGAAATAAAATCCAGAATAGCCAGACCACGCGGAAACCCACTGCCCCATCCTGCCATCCCGTTTTCATTTTGCTTCGACTCGAGAGGATTCTCTCGAGTTGCCAAGAGACGGCAACGTTGCAACTTTTTGACTTACATAATCAGTAGCCCAGAAGTTCTGCCCTCTCGCTCTTACCGCTTTACGTTTTTATTTCTCGGCTACATCTAACCGGAAGTTCCTTACGATTTGAGGTAAAATCGAGCGCGCGTTACTCGGGTACATTTAGGTCTTAATATTCATAGGGTGGGTATAAAAGTTTTGATGCGAGGAATAATACATCTTACTCTTACGTTGGGGGTTACGTTACCCGTTATACGATCCGTCCGGTGATTCCGTCCTAACAAAGTGCAATGGTTCGACATCAACCTTCCATTTCCGGTTTCAGGGTGCGCCGGGACTGGTCCACGACGCTGCACCAGTCCGAGTGACTCCGAGTGACTTTATGCCTGACAGCCCAAACATCTGACTAATCGTCGCTGCATCTTTCATATGTATCAGTGATTACTCAAACGGTACGAACTGGATCTGGATTCTGTGCGGGGTCAAAGTGCAAGGTAAAAGTAGCGAAGATCGTGTAAAAATGTCTATAGCCTCAGACGCAAAGCGAAAGGCAAGAGGGATAGAGCTGCCCGAGGTCATAACGAAAGAGGTAGGCGTTCGGTGAATGAAATTTGCAAAATTAACGCAATTAACTTGAGCCCCGTGGATTTTGGTGCGCGAAGGCAAACATCGGGCGAACCCTAACCGGACGCCGTTAATTTCTCGTAAGGAGTGTGTACGGACGCCGACGCCGACGCGGAGGCCAGCAGGCATCGGGGCGCGCTCGCTCTCGTTTAGGGCGCTCCAATTAAAATGCTCACCCGAGTAAGATTCTCGGGCGTGTTAGTTACATGCGAGGCAATCGTTAAACAAATGGGTCGACGAGTCTCCTAGTCGAAATAAAATTTTCAACGGATATCGCAAGCCTGAATCTCTCGACTCGAATCGTTTTCTCATCTTTCGTACACGCGTGGAAAATTTACCTACGGTCAAGTAGACCCACGTGTCCAGATCGCCCTAGTCGTGTAAGCAGTCGTCCGGATTTCACGGCTCGATCGCTGCGTTTGGATTTGAAAAATTTCGCCCATTTCTTTTGGGCTTTTCACCAACTGTTCCAAAGGACCCATAGAACTCAGACCGGTCGAAGGAACCGGTTTTTTTCTTCCGCTTCCTCTTGCCGATGCACATCACAATTTTACCTACTGTTCATTGGCTGTGCTTTTTTTATATCAGAGTACACTCACCTGCATAGCAGAGGCGCGCTATCTCCCTTAATGGCATACGGCGGAACGTTCACATGGAGAAGCTGCAGGGCGCCGACTGTAACAGAAAGATCCCGAGAAAATAATAAATCAGAATGTTTCTCCAAGAGTCGAGTAGCTATCAGCTATTCTCTTGGGATATTGGTCTTGCAAATATGTTTACGAAAAGATAAATAAAGAAAAAGTCTGTCAAATGACTTTTAATACAGACCGTCATCTTAGGAACGGGATGCTGTGTTTTTCAATAAATATCACCGTAACGTTCTCGAGGATGTATAAGTTAACTTGAGAAACACTCGAACCTTCGTATCAAAGATCAAGTGAATCTTTGTCGACGTAATATTTTTATTCCCACGTGCGTGGAATGTGAAAAATTTAAAGCGACAGGATATATCGAATATTTGCAGAGACGCGAGAAACGAGAAATGGAAACTTTCTAGGGATTTTCTCGTGAAACAAATTACGTAGGTATATCGGCTGTGTACGATTCTCAATGTATCTCAAGGACAGGCGATCGCGCGCGTCTGACGTTTATACTGGCTGATAGTATTGATAACAGGGATACTGGCAACGTGAGCCTGTGAAAGATATACGCACAGACGCCTCTTTAAAGGTTAATGCCGATCCGACGTCGGTAACAGAAGAGCTGTAGGAAGATTTTACAGGGCTCGTTTATCGTTGTCCCTCAAGACGTATGCAAGACGCGAGGTCAGAGAGTCAATAGTTTTTCGAGAACTCGAGTCGCGACGTACACGTGCGAGCACATACGTCGGATAGAGAGGAAGAGCCTTTATATCAGCATGAATAAATAAACTCGGCTCTGCCATCCCGTCACTCCGGAATCCTCTATCAGTTAAATTATTCAACGTATTTAACTTTCTCAGTAGGAATCTCTCTCTGCGTCTGGCCTAAGCCACCCCCTCTCCTGCAACAGCATCACCCTTGATCACACAGCAGCGTCGGGTCTCTTACACTTGATCCTGGCAGTCACAGTACTCGTGAGGACAATCGGCGATAATTTTTTTTCTTTTCATTTCCCAACCCTAACTCCATTACCCTGAAATTTGACGAAAGCGACTGAAAAGCTGCTGAAAAATAATTTAACCATTTCAGGACCTCAGCAAGAATTAAATATGAATTTGCTTCGCGTTTTCTCTACTGCCGGCGCGTCTCCAACGCGCGAATTGATACCTGAGAAATACGAATATGGTAAAGACTATTTGTACTTTGATCTGAGGACGAGCATTTTTTGACGTCCACATGGAAACGTCATATTCGTGGGTTCGATATAGACAGGCGAATTCTAGCGTGCGGATCGTCTTAAGTAAAATAGAGAGAGAGAGACACCTGCCTGGTACAATTGGGTTTCTGTTATGTAAAGTTGCGTCCCCGTTCTGATACCTGTGTCTAATTCTAAGATAAGCGTTCTCGGTCTAGGATCGAGTCCTTGTCGTGCATAGCGTCTCCATTGAGACTCCCGCGCTTTGGCTCGACTTTGAAATTAATTGCACGGCAGTTTGACTTTGAATGGCCGTTCTAACGCGCTTTCGAACTAAACCCTCAGATAACAGCTTCGTGCTCCAGGAGGTTAGCCCGCGTGGCCTGGACGAAAAGTGAACGAGTAAGGAAGTTACAAAGCGTCGTACCCACCCTTCGTAATATTTTTCAACGTCCAACACGCAACTCTTTTTAATATCAATAATTGACCCGAGCCAACCCTTCGGCTGAACCCCTTAGCACCCTTTCCGTTCACGTGCGTCGCTCTACGGTGTATGTAGATTTTTTTTTCCTTCGACCCTTTTCTCACTGAAAATTCATTCAGATAACTTCGAGTCGCAGGGTCCCAGCTTTGTCATTTACCTATATTAATTTCGGGGCCGAATTATTCTCGTGACAGCCTATAGTGGACGAATGTCACGTCTAATGGGTTTATAATAACAACCCTTATGGTCTACGAGAGGTATAACAGGACTACTCGACACTAGCCACCCTCTCCAGTGACGTAGCTCCAGGTCAATCGAGTGGGTCGACGAGGGTAGCCGCTCTGATTTCTCGATTGAATGACACTTATGGACCAGCTTGATTGCATTGCGTTTCGCGCGATTGATTTTTTAATTGACACCCTTTAAGATTCCTGCATGCGAGACATTTTTCCAAAAATCTACGAACCAATCAGGGGTTGTATTTTTAGGTACGAGCGAATAATATTTTAAAAATTTCCTAAAAAAAATTTAATCGTTTCTTAACACCCTGAAGCTGATATTAGTCACAGTGTATTTTCAAAAGAATTTTTTCCACGACTCGCCAAAATAGTTTTTACAAGGATAGTGGCGATACAGTCGATAAGACTTGCGAAATGTGCACGTGCCAATGTCTCTGAATGGGCCAGATACAAGTCTGTATTAAAGCGTGCACCCTGTGCATAGCGAATATATTCACCAAGGGTGACAGCCGGGTAACGCGCTAAGTTAGGACCTGCAGGATGCTGGTCCAGGAGGGTTACGTTTTAATTTTAACTTATCTAAGGGGCAGCATAAATTCCTGGTTAAAACACCGTGACCGCCAAAACTTCATGCATAGAGAATAACGGTACTGAAATATATTTAATTTATACGGCGGTGTTGTGTTAAACGTGGGGACACACTGGATACCAGAACCGAGTCCCTTACCCTCGTGGTACCAGCCAGCCACCCAAGCCAGTCAGCCAGCCAGCCAACCGGTCAGAGTGTATACCAAACGAAATTATAAGCAGGCACGTTTTATTTTCATTAATAACTCGCGATTCCCCCTCCCGCCCCTCCCCCGTCATTTCGACATCCACTTCACCCCCTAGCTGCGTGTCGGCTACTATCACCCCCTGTTCTATATGACCCTTTATCTTCGAACTCACTGCCACCGTAAAACTTCCCCCCTTGCGTTTTAATTAACACTGTGCCTCGCGGCACGCACATAATTGACCGGATGTCAGAGGATGGATGCTGCGTGAAGAAGATGGGAGCGCCATCTCCCGTTCACTTCTGCCCCTGCCCACGAAATTTCCGTCCTACCGGGTTGTTCGGTTATTACTCACCAGAGACGAGGCGTAACTCCAGTATCTGAATACACAACCAGAAGCATTACGAGTTATAAAGGAAACTGTCTGTTTTCGTCTGACAAAGGGAAAAGAAAATTCCAAATCGAGAAGTTCCCGGAAGACTGCTAAATGAGATGTAGTCAAGGCGGAGTGGTATGAAATTTTAAAGGAGACTGAAATAAGGGCAAATTTTGGCAGTGGATACGCCCTCGAACGAAATTTCATTAAAATTCGTTTTCGAAAAGAGACGCTTCTTAAATTTTTAATACTTCGAGAGATTCATCTGACGCGAATGGCACCGCGAATAGGTCCACTCGGACGGCCGTCGTTAATGTCTTCACTCTGACTCTGCTCGTTCGAGGAAACAGGAAGGTTTACACATTATCGGCCCAAAACTCGGGTTTACCGCCAGACTGACTATTTCTGCGCGCGACCTATCGGATTATCGGAATTATTTGATCGATGCAAAAAGTTAAAAGGTCACCAATTTCGTAGGACTAAATTTATCGCTCGTAGCGGTGCGATTTCGAAGCTCGAACGAATCTTCAAACTTTGTTCAACTATTTTATTCGCTACGTAAATTCTATCCTGGGGCAACAAGCTGGATGATTCGCTGCAGACGGTGGAAAAGTGGTTAAGCGTTTACTCGTGTGAAAATGAAAATTC
>JARQSV010000367.1:890504-918430 GCA_030142285.1 Calameuta idolon
ATCCGCTGCCTACCTACAGCACGCAACGTCCACCCACCTCAGGAAGTCACGTGCTCGATGGAACTTCCGTTGTCATGCCGAGGGATTTCGTAAGATTCAAAAGTTGCCGCGTTTAATTAGAGCGGAAAGTATGGAGCACGGTGGACAATGTAAAGGAAGAAATGGAGCGCGGGAAGAGAAACTGAAGTCGAGTCCTCGTCTTGTTCCCCGGCCACTTCCTTTTGGCGAGGCTCCTCAAAAAGCCAGAGAAACTAAAGAGAATCTCTCGAGTATGAGAGAAAAAAAACTTGAAGACAGGGACTGTACGACTAATCGTGCTCCATTGTACTTGGAAAGGTAATCAACTGAAGATCTCACGGTAATAATACAAATGAAATGATTCATTTGTGTATTTATAGCTAACTTCCCGGCGATGGTCGTGCCGGGGAAAATAGAAGGGCTCGTTTCACCCTATTCCACCCGAGGCCACCCGAGGCCACCCGAGGGCAGCCTAGGCCATTCGCACGGTTTCAAGTCCCATAGGTACAACTAATATATCTATATACACTACAGCTCCATAGATGGTAAACTTCCATTTGCTATGATAGGCTAATAGCCGTGCAGCTATCGAGAGCAGGTAAACAATGTTTGTTGTTTCGCCGCGTAACGAGTGTACAAACCAGCAGTGCAAAGATAAATTGCAAGTCTCACAGGTTATATCCTTCCACCTTCAGTCTGGCGCAGTCTGGCTGCGCCAGGCTCAGCTGGCTAAAAAGGCAAGCACACGAGGATACTAAACTCCATCAGTGAATTCAAGCTAGTGGTTACGCCACATGCATGGCCAGACAGTCGGGCCGAAGCCCGAAGATATTTTTCAGTTGCATGAAAAATTAAACAGGAAGCGGGAAGCACGTCCCACCTGAACTCTTGGACCCAGCAGACTCTTCGCCGACCTAGACCGCGGCTACTGACTCAGACTGATCCTGGGGAATTCTGGCTGTTCGCCGAAAACAGGAATGGAGAATCAGAAATGAGGGAAGTGTCCAAAATGTCTTTTGCCGGAAGCTGCAATTCTCTTAGCTTCGCCTGCTCCAGTCAGTCACGACCCCTGGCGCTGGGCGAGTAGTGACTGCGGGTACGTAGCTCAGTCTAAGGGTAGGATTAGCCCTGGGTCCTAGTGAACATTCTGGTACTTAAAATATTTACATCCGGAGCCAGACCGGTCTCGGCTCTCACCTTTTTGTGCGATGTAACGTGCCGGATGTGATGTTTCTCTCGTGTGCAGAAAAGGAAGAAACTCGTGGTGAGATACTACTGCGCGCCTCAGACACTTGGAACCACTAGTTGCGTTTTCTCTGGGATTCTGATATGACTACATATGTATTAGGCGCTGGTTGGGATTCACTATTGGACGACTGTCTTTGTCGGAATTTAGGCAACGTGGGGCAGGACAGATCGGAAAATGAGGAATTTAGAAATTTAGGGGGGGTAAAGAAATTTATTGATCTCTGATGGAAACGTCTATTTGTGGTTACATATGCGTATAGGGAAACCGTCGGAGACGAAATCGTATATTGATCAAATGAATCATTTACGAGTTTGTAGTCCAAGTCGATATATGATTTATATACGTTCCGTACGTGGGACAGCTTGACAGGTTTTTCTAGCTGGTTGCGAACGCTTTTAAAATTCAAGTTGAACTCGTCGACAGGAAAATTCGATAGCGACTCGTTCGATTCACTGAAACGACAGGGGGTGGACATCAGGGGGTAGATTTCGTTAGTCGTTAAAAAATAGAGAATTTCACATCGACCGAGGAACAAGCAAATAGGACGGCAGGATCGGGGGAATTGCAGAGCGAGCGAACGGACCAGTCCTGAATCTGGAGAAGATGGTTAGAGGGAAGGTGAAGAGTCGAGGTAAAAAAAAAAAAAATTGAAGTAAAGAGAAGAGGAACGAAAATAGGCAAAGAGAGGATGACTTCGTTGGTTCCTTTAAGCATCCTCAGTCTCTTTTTCTATCCTGCTGACATCACAAGTAGCATGCGGAATTGTTCTGGACCAGGGCCAGGTGGCCCATCTTCGACATGGCGATTCCGGGATAACACGGTGGAGAGACCTTAAGGTGAGCCGGGGAGTATCGTAGAGGGTGGATATGGCTAGATCTGGTATCTTGGCTGAACTAAGAGAAGGGCGAACGGGGGAAGGGGAACCCGGAAAATCGGATAAACTAGGGAGGAGATGAATTTTCCGCCTGTCCCTCCAAAAGGGGGATAGTGACAATTAAGTTATTTCCGCCGATCCGAGTAACCAGTTGGTCCCAGTGACCTTTGACACGTACCTACTTCGATACGTATATTAAAAACAACCCTCATTCAATTTACAGAGGAGCAGCTTGTAGTTGATGAAAAAAGGCGACCCGGCACGCAATTCTTCCTCCGCGTATCTCCTATTAATTTATAATGGATTAGCGAGGTGGCCGCACGGGATTATTCGCAGTCAATTATTTTTCAGCGTTTTCACTTCGACGCCTCCCATTATTTCCTCCATATAACAGCATCCACATACGTGTACGAAAACGGCAGAACCAGCAGAGCCGGGGAGACTGTAACTTCATTTACGGAAGCGTCCCGTGACTCAATTTAATCATCCGTGGCTCACCTATCCATGAAAGTTTCATTGGACAACGAACTGTTTACACAGAGTGGTCAGGGGGTGCGCAGCCACCCCTGTGCGTACCCCTGGGTTACCAATTAGACAACTGTAGGGGTGTGAAGTACATAATCAAAGTTAGCTGTCATAGATGCTCACGAGTGGAACGAAAAGAATCCAGGAGCTCTGGAGCAGAATCCCACTCTGGACCAGAATCCCACTCTGGACCAGATCTCTCTTTCAGCCACCAGGTAGACATCGTAGACGACATGGAAAAAAAAGCCGTGTCGAAATAAACTCAGAGACCCAAAAGATTCTGTTCGCCAGTGACTGAACTATCGATACACAGGTTTCAGAGATAAGCACGTGATGAGATCAGTTGAAGAGAGAACGAGAGGAGAGCAAGTCGCGCCCGAGGGCGCAGGAGGGTCGAGGTGGTAAAAATTGCGAAAAGGTAGGAAAGAAAGAAAAAAAAAAAAGAGGCGGCAAAAAAGTGGAAAGAGCAAAAGCAAGAGGGTAGCTAGAGGTTTTGAGTGGGTTTCCAGAGGAGAATTGGAAGAGCTTAAATCGCACTTTTTCGAGTGCCCTTCTGGAGGTTTAAACTTTAAACATGCAGCCTAACGATTAACGAATGTCAGACGAGTCCCTCGTTCGAACGAGAAACGTCTGAGCAGTTTGAAATCGCGATAAAGGACCATCCTTACTCCCATTATCTATTACCTTCAAAACAGATCCCTTCCCAGAGTCCCGACGGATCAGCACAGCCGCCTTATTGCCTCGTGCCTAGTTCGTTCCATGGAATTGCCAATAGCTTTATCTCTCTCTAATCTCACGTTCGAATCCTATTTCCCAGCTCCTTCTCGCCGCTTCCACACATCGACCGGCGCCTTTCCGAATCGTCGGGATTCCCTGAAAGGCGCGCTTTGATTGGCTGCCATCGAAAAGGTTTATTACCCAACTGACGAAAGTTCGTGGTTCCTTTTTATTCAAAATCGTACGCGTACCTCCCTCGACCGACGCCTCCTCATCAGGAAGGCAAGCGGCGTCGCGCTAGGAACCAATAAAATTTCCATGCGGCCCCATTTTCGAAATGCCCCGTCTTCCCTTTCAATTCGAAAGTCCATTCCGGTTAAGAAGGGGGTAGGTGCTACGGGGCTTCTATACAGGGAGTTTCAGAGTTACCGTACCCGATATTTCCCAAAGGTACATCAGGTGCCTGTGCTACGACAGAGAGACGCCAATTCAATGGGATGCGCCTGTTACGCGTATCTATAGACAAAAGATACACCCATTGGCGAGAGTCGCGTTTACTTCGTTCGATATAAAATATTTTTTTTAATATAAAAAATTAGCAAAGAGTTAGCGAGCATAAACCAATCGAGAGCTGCTGGCACCGGACAGCTGCTCTTACTCGACGTTTGACGCTTCGTAAGAAAAATAGCGAAGACTTACGAAATTTCGCATTTTGCAAAAAGCTCTCAGCGAGTCTCTCATCTTTTATTTATCCATGCAAACTCATCTGCAAGTTTTGCCATCTTAAAATTTCATATCGGACCCGTCATTGCTCTCCGTATTGATATGTACGGCGCGATGCACTTACCCATCGACCACCACAACCCTTTTCCTCTTATCATTTTCTATGGCACTGATGCCACCCCCTACTGCATTACCATATATACCTTATATTCTCTAGTGTTTTACTATCGCGTACTCTATCAAACTTTTTTTTTCCGGTTATCATATTTTATATCTTATCGTATTTAAGCGTTAGGTTCAATCTAGACACATTGTAAGTGAACTTGGAAATATGAAATTTCTCGATAAATATTAGTGTGGTATTTTCGAGATGATACGATGATAACTGATAAGAAAACAAAAAAAAATTATCTATTACTCACCTTCTTGACGTAGTAATGCCAGGACCAGGAGAAACACAAAATCCATCGCAGGGGGTCTGCACCCTCCGGGCATCCCGATGGGTAATTCGTTGCTTTAGGTTTGTACCCCTTTTTCTTCAGCAGCTATCACCGTCGGCCACGTGCTAAAGGAAATTAAAAAAATTTCTCACTAATCAAGCTTTACGTTCTTTACGTACACCCAGCTGGAATTATATCTCTGATGATAATGGCGCAGAACGCACTTATCAATTTTTTTTTTACTCAAGAGATCCTTCCTATAGTTTCGATCGTTAAGGGTCGTCGCGACGCTTCCAGTCTCTATCTACTCCGAGTGTTACAGCACGTCGAAATAATACGTCGAGGCTATAACGGTATTAGGCTTGTTGCTTGAATTAATTCAAGGACCTGTTATTCTACTGTCAATTAAATTTAATGATTCCTGACCTGCTTTCTAATGTTAGTGTTCCCCATTACCACCCCTAACACTCGACGCGTTACGTTGCTCCCTCCCTTCTACAAATAACTTCCATTTTCACTTCGCGTCACAATTATTTGACTTTTTCTTTTTTTTTCTTTTTTTTCCATAATCTCAACAGTCCAAAATTTAATGACCCTTCGGTCAATTAAAAGCTCAGTAATTATCACAAGCTTATCAGCACGCTCTTGCACATTCTCCATATACGTTATGTCATGTGGAAGAATAAGAAAGGGATGACGATATATATATATATATATATAAACTTTTCACTTAGCCAGCCTCCACTCAGCAACCTTATTCCAGCGAAAGGTGTGTCGACCAAAAAGTATCCGGCGGCCGGATGCAGAGGGGGGAATAAGAGGTGATGAAGAAAAAAATTTTATAAGAACATAAAAAGCATCCCCCCCCTCCAGCAAACAGTCTAATTCGCACGAGTTCGCTGAATCATAAGCGTCGCGACGCTTGAACTTAAAATTGCAACTTGTTGCCAAGTCGAGCTCAAGTATAAAGAAACGATCCCGTCGCGCTCCGACGTCCGCGTATAGAGCGACTATTATGATTCAATGCATTTTCCCAGGGCTGTATTATTCAAAGGCGCTTCGGAGTCTTTCTCAAGATGACTTTTTACTCCAGGTGGATAAAAGTTCAGGGGAACAAGAAAACTTATTGTCAGCATCAAGATGATGCTTATGCAACGCGGAGAGTCTCCATGGAGGCTCCATGCCTCTTCTTGAGGTTTACCGAGGAAAGTTCGTGCCTCTGATAAACGACAGACAACTACAGATGCCAGCCACGTTTTCCACTTCGCAGCACACGCACCCTGATGGATTACTATTTTTTTATGCGGAGTTACTTTACTTTTCTTTTTATCTTCATTTTACCTCCTTTTATTTATTCTCGCGTTTCTTTCCGTCTCGCGTTACTGGCACGGATCTCTCTTACTCGTGGAATATTTTCGCTCTCGCGTTCGTCGTCGTTCGTTGCCCGATTTTACGTTGTGAAAAAGCTTTATTAAAATATGCGATATGTCTGTTTAGGCGAAGCGACAAAAATCCGACTGGGAAATTCCAACTGAAAATAAGACGCTTGACGTCGAACTGGATTTAGGATCTTTATTTCACGCGATCACTCGGCAAGGGATACATACTTCAAACGCGATTTTAGATCACAAGGCGAATTTTGAAAATTTAATGTTTTCTCTTTCACGTACCATGCCTGCATTTTACTTTTTTTTTTTACAAATTCGTGGAATATCCGACACCTGTATAAGATTCGCGGAGAGAGGGTGAAAGGAGGAGAGGAACATATAGAATGATCATTATCGTTAATTTACGCGATAAAGAATTATTTCTCGAATTTCTGATAAGAGAGATGTGGAAAAAAAATTTTTTTTGAAAATCATGAAGCTCACGAGACATCGAAAAATATTTATGTAATCATTAATATGGTTATTCAATGGTGCGTTCAACCGTTTATTCCTGCAGTACTGTTAGCACTGTTTCAGTCTGTTTTATGCAACAGCCCAATTATTATATATGAATATATATATATATATATATGCACTCCCATCCCATGTCTATTTACGTATTATTTCCTTTTGAATTGGAACAGTTGCCGCACGTGCGCTCATTTATTTATTTATATACTCGACTATTTACTCGAAAGCCGAGTTCACTGCTTTCCACCCTATTTCGTCCTCCGTCCAACGAGCCACCCTTTTTCGCTTTGTACTTCCCTTCCTTTAAGGGGAAAAAATGTATTGTTGCCATCACTAGAGCATTGTTTAGTATTCGGCTAATAGGAAGTCTCGAGCGACAGTTACTTACAGGAATTCTAGTAAAATTTACGAAGTAAATTAACAAGACACTCAGACACATCGCATAAAAAAAAGCACTTATATTTTCTTGTGCCATAAGCGCCCCTGATAAAAAAAAATTTTCAAAATTTGTATCATCCAAATTTTCCTAGTAACAATAGTTCCGCTTTCACCTACCCTCCTTCCGTATCCTTTGGCAGATTCGATTTCTCGAGAATCCCAGCATCGATTCGCCAGGTTTTAATCTTTACTTATCATCGAGAAATTATTCCCCTCGTCACAAGAATATCTTCCTTTCACAAAATTTCTCTCGAGCGTAACGCCTTATTAAATTCTTCTAAAACTCAACAATTTTCTAAGCACTTTGAGCGACCTCATTTTTCAAAAAATTCAGGCCGACGATTCGCTGACGCGTGGATACGGCATCGACGTTGCGTCAAACACTTCTCCGAATGTCCTCGTGCAAACAGCAAAGATTTCCCAGGAGTATCGTCCAGAGAAAACGAAAAGATCATTCTTCACTTATGCAAAAGTCCATCCGTCTCGAACACCCGAAAACTTAGAATCCCGTCTGTATCCTTGACGTGAGAAAGTACAAAGCGTCCCGATAGCCGAGCGTTTTAATTCCGCGCCGACGTCGCGTGCGGTTTTGAACTTTCCCGTGCGTAGCAGGTGGACAGGCGAACGCGCAAGCTCAGCGGGGAAGCACAGAGAGGGAAGCGAAAGACGCTTCAGGAATCGGAAGCGAAGTTCGCGATACGACCGGCCGATGCCGACTACGACGCCTGGCGTCGCGGTGCTTTACGAGTGTCCACCTGAGCGCCGGCGCAGAACGTTTCGGCGCAGGTGCACCTGCATAAATGCATAAATGCATAAACGCAGGTGCACCTGGAAGCGCAAGCGTGCCAGAAGACAGTCCTTATTTTTATAGGGCAGACTGCGCGTCCTCAATCTTCATCTTTTCGGCGAGAGGAAAGAAGAAGAGAAATTAGAGCGGCAGCGATAAACGAACTAAGACGTCCGTGACCAGGAGAGTCCAAAGTTCAGGAGGTTAGGAGAGAACGGTGCAAAAGGGATCCACCGATGCAGTCGTTTCAAAGAGAATTGATATCATTGCCGACGTTATCAGCGAGGGTTTACGATAACGGTAATTCCTCCGGTAATAGGAGGCCGTCCGCAGGAAACAAAGTGGCGTCGTTCCTAGGAGGCTCAAAGGCTTCATCTTTCGCTAACACCTTCATCGTCCCATTTTTCTGCACCGGCTTACTTCGTCCCTCTCCCCTCGAGGAGCCGTCGTCTTGACTCCATGCCGGCCGCGTGCGTCCTCCTTCTCGAGAACTCGAGGGGCTCGGCTCTTTCTCGGCCGGCCAGCCGTGAGAATAGAATAAACGAAGCGCACACGTCCAAGGGGCAGCCTCCTCGAATAGGTGCACCAGTCTCCTCCCTTTTACACGATGCAAAGTAGACGCCAGGCACTGCGCCCTTAAAGTGCAGCCTGGAATTCCGAAAAGTCTCTGACGTTGAGAACCACGTCCGAAGTAGCTCGCACACTTACCGACAGAGAAGCAAGGAGAACCTGATAAACGACAAAGTACCAGCGAACGGGATGCTGAGGAAATGACCTATATAGATATACCGTGAACGAGTGCACCGTGCTCGGATTTATTCGGCATTGGAATAAATCTACGCAGACACGATAAACCGTGTAGGAGGCTCGTTCTCAGGGACGTAGAAGTTGATGGTGGTTTCGAAAATGACCGAGGGGTGAAAAAAGCCAATGGCGAATAGCACCGGTGAGACGGGGTCCGATCTGGTCTTTTTCGACAAGTGTCTTTTTTTTTCCGTATGGTCCTGTAGAAGGACAATCCGGCCATTTTCTCACGATAGGGTCAAATGTCATTGCGCGGATGAAATCTCGCGAGAATAAAATCACAAGAGAATTCATTCGATGTTTGAGAAGGGACGAGGACTCTCCTCCCCCTCCCCTCCTCCTCTCCCTCACTCCTTCTCCCTGCTGTCTCCCTGAAAAGCCAAAATGTTCCACTGTCGCTCGCAAATATCCCGACACGGCCGTCCGACCAGTGAAACGCTGCAGCTACTTATCTACGTCGAGGCCGAAGGACCTTAATGATAAAGTTCGAAATGGCAACCCTCGTGTCTAATTTCCCGAATACACCAGCCTAGTCAAAATGGGAACTGGAATACCAGAGGGAATAGATGAGCTGCGTTTACCAAGAGCAGCACGGTTAATAAGGGAGTGGTAATTAGCAGAGGAAACGGAATTATCGTCTCACGTTCGTTTGGATTAATATTGACGCTCGTTCTATTAAATTTGCCAGATGATAAGAGGGTGCGGGTACTTCATGCAGATAGCATTACTATGCATGTATACTATACAGTTTCGTATACGTATATATATATAAATATACTCACAGATAAGCCATAGCACAAATAATATAAAACGCGAATACGTATATTCATTCCTACAGACACGCAGGGCATTACGATTATCAAGATTGTTGTCGGAGATCCGTACTGTGTATACATATATATGTATATCTACATCTTGTGTATATATATATATATATACACATATAGGATATGCTATATACAGCATATGTCAATCCCGTTTATGGTGCTGCCGTTGAGGCTCTCTCGAGCTTGGCTCAAAGTCGTTACCCTAAACGGCTGGTGTAACGTCTCACTCGTTCACGGAATTTCGTATTAACGGCTGAGCTCGAATTTCGAATCTTTTGGAAAATTGGTGGGTCCCTTACGTTGCGTTTTATAAATTTTCAACGAGTTCGTCGTTCCTATGGCAAAAGTGGTAAATCGGCTGTCCGTGTCGGCTGGGTCGACGCGCAGGTCGGTCTCCGATCACGCCGAGTCCCAGACGTCGCTTAAGCACTCGACGGTAATAATAACACGTACCTTGGCGGATATACGTACGAAAAGATATAATCAATCTCGCCTGCCAACTTTCTAGGACTACAGCCGTGGCATTAGCAGCGCACCACTACCGATACCAACGCTGCCAGTCCAGCCTGATAATAAACTCAGGACTTCCGCACAGCAGTGACTATAGACTCGTACTACTTTGCCTGAATAAATAGGAGCGTTCTGTCTAAACGAGAGATAGTATCGAAATTCACCTCCACCAGAACCACCTTGCTTGTCTAGGCTAACTTCCCGGTCGCTGCTACCACGGTCTGCCGTTACACTGCATTTTAGCCTTTGGATTTCACGTATCTTGACTGCATCTACTCTCTGCTGTGGGACGTCGAATCTCGTGTCTGGAGTCTGACTCGTTACCGGCTGTCTCTACTCGAGCCTCGGTCTGACCATGAATTCGTCTGCCGGTTCTACTACTGGCGTCACCGATACCGGTGCTACTGTCGTCGTCGATTCCCCTATGCGGCTGCCAACCCTCGTTTCGAAATTTCAGGTCTGATACTCGCACCCTGCCGTCATTCAAGGGTTCAAAAACGTCTCTACGGTTTTACGCCACTCGACGACCTTTCCCTTTCTAGGGATTAAAGCGAACCTCCATCGAACTTACTTCTCTATATCCCGATAGTAGGAGACACCGCCCTCTATAGGTATAGCGTTTTACGGAGGGATACTTTCCTTGAGAGTGTCTATACTGACGAGTGGAAAAAGTGAACGAGAGATAACGAGCGATCTACCCTCGACACTCATCCCCGCACTGAACTACCCTTGCATTCCCATTTACTGTCGCTTCCATATGGGAAGCTTCACCCTCCTGAGTATCAAGTGGTTATCTTTTTATTTTATTTTAAATTTTTTATTATTTTTTTATTTTCGATATTCCTGTATCAGTTCATTATATATATATATATTTTTTACCGTGGGATAATCAAATTTTTCTTGTTTACGGAGTATTAAAGTATTTCGGATTGCTTTATTTTCTTTTATTTTTTTCTTTTCTTTCTTTCGGTTCGCAATCTTTTTCGATGATACAAAAGACGGATATTTTCTTCGCGAGTCTTAGATGATTTATTGGAAAAATCGGCTCACGTCCTTCAGTCGCGACTGAATACAAACATGCAGACCAGTCGGGGATGCTCGTAGCGCAGAGATGTGAATTTTCGGCGCTTATGCATATTCACCTGTACACTTTAGATTTTACATATTTACGTGAACGAGCGGAAAAGGACAGCCGAGTGGGAAGCTCGTGCGAAAACGTAAGTTCACGGGCGGGTGCATATTCATGCGTTCCAAAAATCGAGGGGGGGCACCTTCAAGTCCCGTGAACGTAAGCACGAGGTATACGCAAGCACGAACCCCCTTTTTCTTTGAGGAGCAAATAAAATTTCGGCATTCGAGGAACTCGGGCAAATAAAACGATTCGAAGCTTAACTGGAACTTTCGGGAATAACAAACATAACGCGACGTCCAGGCTTGGATGTATTCTTCATAAATTTCATATTACCCAATTGATGTATGGATAATAGAGCAAAGGCTGTTACCTGTATAATATATGTATGTATAATAAACGGGTATAACACCAAATACGCAATAAATATATATGTATATATAAATAAATAATATACCCAATTTGTCATAACAAAGAATAAGTTCAATCGCCTTGTTATCGACGGAATACAGTCAGTGCTCGAAAAAAAAAAATAAAAAGAGTTATTCTAAATATACTACTTGTCAAATAGTCGATCGAAATTATGATTAAGCACCCTCACTGGTCACATCGTAAAATCCGACGTTACACTTGAATATGCCGCGTACACATGGAACTGCGCGACATGTTTGGGATTGTTAGAAACGTAATAGCGTTGGCTTTAGCATCGTCGACGTTATTCGCGGGGACGGCGGCTAACAAGGAGATTCAATAAAGCCCTCGTGGTAAATCAAAATCGCACGGTTAATCCCCATAAAAATATTTAGGGGCGGAAAGCGATCAAAGAAGTTCCCGGTCGGTTATGAATGATTCAGGGAGCCTTTAGCGAGCCGCAGGGTGCTCCGCCCCTGCGATTCCCTCCCGCAGCATCCCCAGAGAGCCCCAGTATTTTGTTTTAAATTCCATTGAGCTCGCACTAAAAATTTCCGCACGTAGAACGCACCGCATTATTTACTCCAAATATATCCAGCATCCCCTCCGAGTCGTCTCTCCCACGTTATTCTCTTCGGCTGTGCGTTCTACACGACATAAAGTAATATTGGTACACAGAGAGCCCGCTCTGGAATAAGCCAGATTTATGAAACCGTTCATGACGCAAAGAGAGAGAGAGAGAGAGATGCCTTTAGAGAGAGATAATTCGGTCTGCGCTCTTCCTCTGAGCCTGTGATGGTCCACTCGAAAGAGAGACAGAGAGAGACTGAGACCGAGCACGTGGTTACGTATACCGGAGTAGGAGTCTGGAGGGAAAAAGAAAAGGCATGGCATAGCAATTCCATAAATCTCATTTTCATAAGTAACGAAAGAAATGCGGTTTAAGCTACACGAGCGGAGAAATTAAAGGATAGAAGCGCAAAGTAAGTATGAGAAAGATACGAGAGGTTAACTGGGTGCTGCGAAATAAGGAACGAAGAAATGTATATAGGTATAATTTTCGTAAAGCCATCGGTGCTTACGAATGCTTATGGTGCCGAGGGTGATAATTGATTATGCAATTAAATAATAAATAAAGGGTGAGACCGGGATGAGTCGTGACGAATTTCGGAACGGCTGGTTCTCTTGGATTTTATTTTTTTTTGCTTTCAGATTACACGCGTGAACGGGCTGACCTATTGAAAGTTTGAAATGCCGATATCACGCGTGTACACGTGTGCAATGGAATTTCCGAGTTATTTAAACGCGTTCCATAACATTTTACGAACAGTTACGAAGGACTCCAGCTGCGGGTTTATGGTGGCGCAGACTCAATGTGTAATCTGCACTTCAAGATCAAACCGACAATTACATCTGACAATCTCGCAGCTCCGTTTTACCCAGCAACTTAGCTAGCACAGGCATAAGCAACGAGATACGTGGAGACTTTGAGTGACTGCTGGAGTCTCTCCCCGCCCTCCCCGCCCTCCCGCCGGACGCACAAACTCAAACTGCACAGAGAAACTGAAAGTTCGAACGATAGACGAAGCGGTAGTGGTAAGTTCATCCAACTACACGTACTCCGGAAATCCACGTTCCACATCGACCGCAGACTAGATACTTGCAGACAGGCTGACAATACTCCAAGGTAAAGAGCTGTTCGCAGCGGCAGTTGGTTAGCGAAAGATAATAAAGATATTCTCATGAAAATCCTAACCTGACCCGGGAGAGAAGACGCATCGATCACGCATTGATCCAGTATTGCATAATTATCCGGAACGGGACGAATAACAATCGAGACGAAAGGGGCAGCCGCAGTGCCCTGCGGATCCATCTCTTATCCGAATCTGCATGTCTTGCGTCTATGGCCGCGACCCTTGAACTCCGGCGAAGCGTATAAACGATTTATCCGAGAGATAACGTGGCCGAAGGAGGGATGGTCTTTATGGAAATTTCTGTCCAGGAGAACCGATAGCGTCTAACCGTCTGGAGAGGGGTGGCTTTTAAATTCCAGCGTTCTAATGGCGTTATATGGTTCGCGGTTAAACCCCACAGATCAAGCCCGTCCGATTAGTATCTTTGGTAAGAAGTCGCGGCACGTAACGAAATTCCGCAGCTCTTTCCTGCTCAATGGGTTCAAGAAACTCGAGCTTCGCCGGCAAAAGATTTACTGTAATAGGAGATTCCTCATTGATATGATGTATGCGTGATCTGACTTTAGCGCAGTAGTGGATAAGGTACGTGTATGGTCGGACCGCGTCGAGTCCACTCGACGACACCCAAAGTCCTGCAGACCAAATTTCTAATGGTTTATATACGACGTGTATATTGTCTTTGTGGACACAGAGTTTGCCAGGACGAGTCTTTAATCAATTATGCAAAATATTTGCAGACAACTGGGTCTCGTCCTTTCTCTCTTCGTCCACCCACCAGGGTCCTGCCACTGGCGGCAGCTCGTTGCCCAAGGGCAGAGGAACTGCGGGGTCAGATCCGGATTTCAGGACATCCTCTTACCGGACCGTCCTGCGTTGGACGGCCTGGATGCTGAGGGTGCGCTTGGTCACTACCACCCCTCGAGAACCACCCCCACGCGTCCCACTTGTTTATTAAAACTTTCAAATTAACCCGCTTTATGCGCCTTCGTTTTACTTCCTTTTGTCAGGGGTCTGTTATTTATTGCGAGACTGCCATCCCGCGCTACCACTAACCATATCCTCTTCTTGCTTGCTTCGCCTCCGAGTAATCCCCTCTAGTCTTCCGACGCCGACGCCGTTATTACCGACACACCGTGTATAACGTAGTTTAGGACGCGCGACACTGTCTCACCTCCTTCCAACGTGTTATTTCGCATACTCATCGCGAAAGTTCGGATACGAGATTACGGCTCTGGTCGGGCGAGATTTATTAAAAGAGAAAAGAAATTAAAAAAAGAAAGAGAAAGTATCGAACCGTAGCAGCCGACGAACGGAAGGAGGTCGAGAGAAAAATTCAGGGGTGGCGTAGAAAAATTGAAAGATAGAGACTCTGACGTGGGACAGGATTACCGATGTACGTAATCCCGTGACGCGTTGAGCTTTAGTGCCTAGTGCTTACATTTTTTTTTTCAAAAAAAAAATTGACAGACCAATCCCTTTCGTCCCATACCGATTTTTGTATCTAGCGATTAAACTCTGAAACGATTTCGGAAAGCTACTCGAGACATCGCGCGGCGCTAGTATCGCCAAGAAGAGACGAAACTGGAGGCGGTCGAAAAGAAAGTGGGGCTTTGGATTATCTGACTATCGATTTTTGGCATGCGACTCAATTTATCCTGAACAGATTGCGCCTGCTATCAGCACGTGCACGTGAGGTACTGCCTTGAGTGTAGCTGGCCGTGCAGTGGGATATACGTAAGAAAAGGGGAGGAAATAAAGAAGAAGCAGTGGGTGGTGGGACATAGGAAAGTAGCGTAGGCGCTCTCTATGCCAGACTCCAGTGAGCGACAGTGGGAGATGAGAGAGGCCCATCCCGTAATACAATTTACTTGAGATTCAGAAGGTGTCCTTGGGTACCCGCGAGAGTTCCTCGTATCGTCAACCAACCCCGTACAGCCTCTTTTATTCTCTTCTTCGCCTCTTCTCTTCTTTCTCCCTCTCCATTCCACTTCCCATCCTCTCGGACAAATTGAACACGAAACGGATCGACAAAACATGTGCCCGAAAGAGAGCGTGCTGTCTCTCTCTCTCTCTCTCTCTCTCTCTTGCTACCTAAGGTTCCTGTTCCAGTCTTGGATCATCCCGAGGCATTCTCACCGGAGAATGTTGAGTGCCAGATGAAAACGGACGTGGACCAGCAGGCTGGTCCTATTAACCGAAGCGGAACGGTACGGTCTAGAGAAGCGGGACTCCCCCAATAGAAAGACTCCTACGCGGTCCGGCTGCACAATCAGAACAAACTTCTACGTTAATCTTGGGGAAGCCCCGAGGCTTTCAACTTTCGAGAACGGCACGGGGAACCCCCGGATCTGAAATACACGTGGTACCTGGGTAGCCTCTCACGCATCTTTGTCTTTCAATTTATCCAACCCGCCGGCGCTACGGTTCCCAGCCTCCCAGATTCCCAGACTCTTCGGACCTCCGGGTACCCAACTCCACTGGCTTGGACCGTCATGGTTCGACGTCGAGGACCGCGAGGACCGTCCGGAAAACTTTTTAGGGACGTGACGCGAGGGGACGTCAGCCAGTCTCTTAAAATCTGAAGGAGACGCTGCTGCGGAACTTCGGGATAAAATGGATAGAGCACCGTCTACTTATTACATTAAAGGTAACCATTATTCATGATCTGCGATATTCAATTCGTGATTATTATTCGGCTTGGTGTTCTCATTACTATTATGATGATCATCGAACCCCGTCTGGCTGAAAACGGAATTATTAATCCTATCTATATTCCGAATACGAAACCGAGAAGACATTGGGATACTCTTCGTTATAGTTGCTAGCCGAGAGTGGATTCGTGGCGACGTTGGCGCGACTCATTAGTTTGAATTATTCCTATAATATTTCCACGTCTTGGCGAGAAATCAATGCGTCCGGTCGGACGATGCATAATTCATCGAGCAGTCCGCGAGACAGATCGAAGATAAATGGAAACGGTCGGACGCGCACTAATCGCGTTCGGTTTCCCCCCCGCCGCCAAAATGAGTGGGAGCAAGAGAAAGAAAGAAAGAGAGAGAGAGAGAGATCCATCATGAAAACCCGAAGACACCAGCAAAAATGCACAGAGTATTTTCCTTCGTGATAATGTCCACAGGGAATTTCCTGAAGTATTTCAAAGAAAAGAAAAAAAAAAAAAAAAAAATTTCCCTAAAGAAGCGTAGCGCATCTTTACTGTAAACTCTGGATAAGAAGATTTCGAAGAGAACCTCGATGTATTGCTGAATATTGCTTGTTAGCACAAATTTCAAAGTTACATACTTCCACGAGAGAATCTTCGACGTTCGTAAAACTTTTTGACTTTCTACACTTCGGTATACATCACTGTGCCTATAAGTTAGCGTTCTATCAAAACTTGAGAGATTCGCAGAAAAATAATAAAAAAAATAAAAAAATAAAAAAAAATAAAAAAAGAGAGAAACGTGAAATAGAAATAAATTAGATAACGAGTTCGCTCTATTAAACGAATCGATTGTCAGCGACGTAACGGGCTCTTTTAATTGCGAGTCCACCGTGGAAAATATTTGGGGGGTGGCGAGGGAGGTCTCGAAGGGGTGCCGGGGAGATGGGGAGGCGGGGAGGGGTGGCGCAATTGTGTGCCGAGTGAATATTTCAGAGTCCCTCGTCTCGTTTCGTATAAACAAGATGACGACGACCTGACGAAGATGAGAAATCGATATTTCACCCTCAACCCCTATATTCCGAATGGGGCTTTCTTCGCGATTTCCCATTCTACAACATTGGCCAATCAACTACCCCATCAAGGAGGACTCGTCTACCTTTCTCCAGCTTTAATCCCACCGACCCTCTCGGTTATCCAACTACGAACCTCGATTACGTTTTCCCTGACGCATTGTCATCTCAATCCATTGCGTCACGTGTCCCGCGCCTCCAAATCTGAAAGGAATATTTCCAGTGTCGCTGCAATTCGATAGCGATAGGGGAATCTGTACTCGTATGCGTAATACGTAAAGAGGCTTTACGACAGGGACGAAGATTGCCAAGTATAGGTATTGCCTTGCGTCGATACCGCTTTTCAAGTTTAAGGCCCGCAGACCCTTATTGATTGAGTGACCCTTACTAATTTGTTGCTTCTGTAAAAATCGCTCGGAGGGATGTTAATTTGAAAACGCAAGAAAAATATGAAAAGGGTGCTTGAAAAATTTAATGGGTGATTTAGAAATGTTCTTCCTTACCGACTGTACTTCGATGCGCGTAGTCGCGTATATTTTTCAATAATTCTTTGGTGCTCGTTAAAAGGAGAGGAATTAGCGGACGCAGGGAGAAGCGAGGCAGCTTTGACTGCCGGTGAATCCGCAAGGGGTCGTGAAATAAGGAGAATCTGGAAAGTCGCGCGAGCGAGGAAAACTGAGGCGACCGTCGAGCAGAGCGATGAGGGTTGCGACGAATCTGCTGCGTAGGAGGAGGGAAGAGGGGGGGGGGGGAGGGTGGTGTTCGAGATATTATTTGAGGTTTATACTGGCTCGATGGCGGCTACGAAGATACTGAGGGTGGAGGGTGGAGGGTGGAGGACCTCAGCACGCAGGACGTGGACTTGGGGAATTTTTAAACTGCGAAAATTAAAGGTCCTGTTAATAATTCAGCGTCAGCGAAACGACGGGGGTTTTATGGGATATGACATTAGAGCGTCCACCCTTATAGCTATCCTGGAGTTCTCGTGCGTTAAGACATTAACAGGATGATAGGTGCGAATGGGAAGACGAATAATAAAGGGAAGAAAGTTGACTGCGAGTCCATTGTGGACGAAGGGACAATAAGTACAGGTAATAGATATAAAATAGTGGAGAAGCAAATTCGAGATATTCAGGCTGCCGATCGATACCGGTAGATCCGATACTTTGGAATCCTCGTAATTTCCAATTGGAACATCAAAGATATAAAATTCAAAGAGTCTACCTATACTCATCTTCCTGTGTCAGATACCGTGTGCAGACTATATAATAGGCTGTCGGCATTACAATTAGCATTGATCCTGTTACCGACGTAGACCGACGGGGGCATCGTAGTGCTTTTGGATTTTTCAAATGGCCTTACTGCTTCGCTTACGTTTTTCCCGAAGAGTTATCACGACTTGGTTATGGGAAAAAGTTTGAAGATCCTTGGCCGAACGCAGCGTCTCGACAGCTTCTGAAATATCGTCAACGATTTTCTACCGGCGCTGCTTCCTGAGCCGATATATTCGCGAACCGTGGCTAATACGTTATTTATACGAGGAATTAGCGAAAGTTCTCTGGGAGTACGTCGCGTCACGTGACTAACTAATAATCAGAAAGAAGTTTGGCTCTGGCGGCCCTGAAAATTCTGACGTCTCGAAAAATTCAATCAATGTTTCCCGACTGGCAGTCGCGCCTCCGCCCCGCTTCCGCCTTGAGAAATTTCTTGTCAAAGAATCGGGAAGAAAATCGTTTTCCCACGAGAGAAGTTGAAATAGGTAAAAATTGAAAAAAGGGCGAAAAAAAATTATATTTCAAGGGAATATCGATTAACCCGATGTAACTTATTTGATTGTTGTGGGACAGAGGAATAAGAAATTACGAAACGCGATACGGAGCAAGATCAGGGACGGGTACTCTTTCGCTTTGCAATTTCTTCCCTTCCACTCGCCGATAAGTCCTCTTTAGGGCTCGTTCGATTCATCCTTTCTCGCGGGGCTAAGCTCTGATTAAATATCGATTTAAAGAGATTTTTAATTTCCCGAGGGCCATTGTGTTCCCTGCGGCGAATTGGGAAGCCTCCAGGTGTCGGCTATACGTCACAGTCGCTTCAACAATGGCCGGCCTAGCTATATCAATCGTCCCAACACCAACATCAACACGTAGACCAGCAGGCTAACAGCCGAAATCGGGCAACGCACACTCACCGTACGCCCCTGGGCCCCCCCCGGTTCACTCCCTTACAAATTGCCATCAAGGGTGCTAACTAACCACGGGCTGCGTGTTTACGAAAAATGGTGACCCATTAATAACGACGGCAATACCGGTTCCGTGCCAATTCGTCACTGCACCCCGCGGAAAAGACACTTTCCGCATGAGAACACTATCGCTTCGCGAAATCGGCAACCTGTGGCCTCTTTCCAAAAAAAGTTCGACCTCCTCCTCGAAGATAAATATCAGCTCCTCAGCGGGTAACGACTACAATACCGACTGCGAATGGATCGGAGACACAAGAAAAATTAGGACAGGATGGAGAAAGAAAAGTAAGAAGAATAATAAAAAAAAAAAAAAAAAGAAATTATTCACAGTCGTCAATACAGAATGGTCCAGGACTAATTTTCACGTATTTCCCATAAGGTAACACGCGCAGCATCCTGGCACGCGTATAATGCCAAGTATCACAGGCACTTAGTAACTTTTGTACCATTCCCGGCATTGTCCTAAGACAAAAGATGCGGAGGATCCCGGAGGCGATTCAACTGTCCCGTACGAGGCAGCCGCCGGCGTTCGAATAACCAGGCGATGCGTCGAGTCGTGGCTAAATTAAGCCGCTCCCGTTTATTCATACTGGGTCCTGCACACACGTCGTGCATACGCATTACGCGGCCCTGCATTACCTGCCCGCGCTGCTTCATTGTGTCGCTTCGCTCCTTTGTTACTTTCCTTCGCTGCGAATTTAAATGGGATCCTCGTGCTGCCTCGCGTACAGAATCTGCACCTGCCTTCCCGGTACAAGTTACGGTTGCTCAGCGAACCTTCGTTCGCTGATCCACGGACGATCTTCAGAATTTGGATCTGCTACCACCCAGTCTGGTCTGGCTGAGTACGGAATGCATCTACTCGAAGGATGTAGCACAGGTAGGTATCGAACGGGATACCAGAGCCGGATGATGTGCGCACGTGAAAGAGATCCTCGCTTTGCAGAGCAACTTTATTCTATTATGTTATTGGAAGAGACGGGATCTTGGAACTTTGCAAATTTTCTTTTCTGCCAGTTTCCTTACTACTTTTTTCTCCTTCTTCTTCTTCTTCGTTGATACATTTCTCTCTCTCTCGGAAGGATACATAGAAATACTAGTTACTTTCAGCCCGATCTACACGGCACTCGGAGCCTTGATACATCCTCTCGCAGCATCCTTTCATCTCGGCACATCAAAAGGCAATTCTCGAAATTATGGAGATTCTTACGAAGAATTTCACGGAATCGAACTCTTCGGCTGCGACCTGCTCTCTGTCTGCTTTGCCAGGTTGATTCGGCTAGTTAGCTGGTTGGCTGCTCTTTGCGCAGCCGGAGAAGGTCTCAGGAGTAGATAAGGGATGGCTGGAACAAATGAGAGGTTACTTCGTCATCTCCAAAGGGGGTTGCTAGATGTTTCTGATCATCCGTACCATCGGCTCGTGACGCGTCGTTCGATCCTTTCATCCCCTAAACATTCTTGCCCACCTCCATCCCTCCCCTCCTCAACCCTATCACTGGTGCATCCTACTTCCGAACCCACCCCACGCCCGCGGAACTTTGACTGGACCAAGGGAACCACTTTTTTCTCTCCTTTCATTCGTTTCTCCCGCAAGGAGGACCCGACTCGCTGCCGAAGTAGTTAGCGGACGCTTTATGGCGCCGACAAGTCGTGAAGGCTAACGAAGCCCCGAACTCCAAGAAAAAAGGTCAGACCATCCGAGTCACCCTAGACACTTTTATACCATCGACCCAACTATCTTCTTAATGGCGCTCGTCCCTAATTGTTACTAATGATTCTCGGGGCCATCCAATCCATCCGCAATCACTCACACGGTGTGGAAATAGTGAAAGCATTCCGGAGAATGGGAAGCTGCGCCCTGGCAATGGCTACGCCCTGTATTTCCGCTACCCTTGTTAGCTGAGTTTCAATGACGATTATCTTCCGTTGAATACAACCCGGAAGCTATTCGGGCCGGTCCAAGGTTTCCATTGGCATTGGAAATAAAAAAAAAAGTCTCAGCGCCAATGTAAAGCAGACCGCGCCGACTGCTGAATGGCGGCGGACCAATTATCAGGGCAGCTCGGATACGAAGTTCATGAAAATTGTCTATTATCATCATCACTGAAAATCGTATCCTCTCGCGTTATTAAAAGACCCGAGCAAGTAAACCCGAGGATCCTTTGTCACGCATCCTGAAGGATCCTTTGGGAGGTTTCGTAATCTCATAAATAAATACAACGTCACGTTACAACTTAGGGCTGAAACGAAGATCCCGAAGTCGTCGGCTTCTGTAAACGTTGTTCCGATGTCGTTTATTCGACGAACCCATCGACGTTATTTCGTCAATGATGACCTGGTGGGTCCAAGTATCGACTGTTTTGAGAATCAGAAAGTATCGGAAACTGGATTAATACATTTCTAAGTGGTGAATCCATTGCTACCCGAGTCGGTAGGGAGTCGCTTCTCAATTTGTAGTCGCATTCAAACGAGAACATTTAAATAATCCCGATGGCTCTTGACTTGTGAAATAAAAGAAAAAAAAAAAAAGAAATACCTTCGAGGACTGTCGAGAGTTCCTCTCCACCCCTCTCTCTCTCTCTCTCTCTCTCTCTCACGAGAAATCGTATACGCCAGGGTGCTCCTACTTCCGCCCTTACCCACCCAATTAGCGTTAATCCTCGTTCGCTTTTCCCTCTAATCTTTATTCCTTTGTCCCTGGCGTGGGCCCCTCAGCCTCTACCACAGATTACCGCCTTGTACCAGCTCGTGTAGTTCGTGAGGGATGGGAAATTCGTGCTTTTCTTTTCTCCGTGTTCCTCCTCGTAATTGACATATTTTTTTTGGAGTAATTTGAGTCTTAGTTACAGAGGTTAAATTTCGAAAAAAAAAAAAATTGTAATAGCCTGGAAAAACCGGGATCGATCATTTTAACGACCGGATGCACTTTTCTGCTTTTGCCTGAAACTGTACTAATTTCGCTGATCGGATTTCTCGGGAATCGCGAGACTTTACGTGGTAAAGTCATGGAATTACTAAGTGTAAATTTATGAGAAAGGAAGAGTGACGTCGTTCCAAGTGCATTGTCATCGTAATTGCCTGGTTGCATTGTTTGTCATTCAATTTTCACGGGAGACTTTTCATGGCTCGCAGACCCCTGACTCCGTGATACCCGAACAATGTCCCGAGCCTGTTGTGCAACTTGCAGTCAGCTGCGAAAAAGAGCTCGTAAATATCTGTTGAATTGTGAAAAATGTTTTTGCTCTTTGCAGCCACTGGAAAGGGTTAACCGGAGAGGGTGAGACATAGTTGTGAAGGGTGGCGAGGGGTTTGAATACGTTGTAAAAAAGCATCCTGCCAACCCTTGCCCTCCGACCCTTTCAGGCTTACCCAGATAGCTACATCTCGTAAATCAGCGGAATTTGTTCATCTGGCTGTACAATTTTGTGACTTGATACAGCGAGTGCACGGAAGCCATGACGATACTTCGTAATTCGTGCAATATGAAAAATTTTTTCACGAATTCGCAAATAATTCACTTGTTCCGCTTAATTGAATTAGTAATGGATAGTACCGATGAAATATTAATTTTGAGTACTCGATGAAATTTAAAGTATTCCAGTGGGAGCCTCATCGGACTGACCCTCGACCCGGAAGAGATGATTGGCCAATTTTTGATTGATCTACGAGGGAACAAAAGCAATAAAGGGTGAAAAAGTGATAGGGAGATGATCGGAAAAATAATTATTTAATTAAGAAGAAAAAATAATTGACATTTTACGATTTACTTTAATTATTCAACGAACAGCCAACGTCAAGGCGTTACAGGCTGATCCTAATAAATTTTATAGCACGGTACTAAGGACAAGGGTAATGGACCGTCTCGAGGATGGATGCTGCAAGATTGCGAAGAAGAATTTGATAGTCGAGAGTAAAGGCGATTCCGTGGCTCGTGAATGCAATGAGTAAGGTCGGACGGTTGGGTCTCGGGTGTGATTTGTGGGATGTATTTGATATAAAATCGCGTGACCGGCTGGCCTCAGCCAAACAAAAGGTTTCCCCATTTGCAAATTGAATTAAATTCTCAAGAGACACGCCATCGGTCATCTTCGTTCGTACGTATAAAAGGGACTGGTCCGTGATTCGGAGGCAAGTGAGTTGCGGAACGTATCCCCAGCCATCGCACCGCGCCTCACTTCAAACCGTTTCTTCTTCCTTTCGCGCCGAGGACAATAGAGATTAGACAATAGACTCCCAAAGGAAGTAAACACTCGTAATCAGCCCCGTAAGACCGGTGCCTCGATTCCCACTGTGAATCAGTTCGGTTTCGTAGCAGCCGAAAGTCGCGCCGATAGTTTATCGAGATCTTTCCAAAGGAGAGTCGATTCGAGTAATTCTCGGTGTCTTTTCGAACGTCGAACGAGGGAAGAGACCGAGACCCGGGATGTTCTTCAACGAAAGCGTCATAGCCGATCCGATGGCTTTTGTCGGCGTGGTCGGTGGAGTCGGCGAAGTCGGGTAGGTTCTCTTCGATCATTGCTTTGATAATGACTCGGTATTGTCCTGTCTCCACGTCCCTGGGGCTGAGAGTGAACGCGCCATTCCAGCTGCAGGAGCCAGGGATTCTCCAGTGAATCCGCTCTCGAAAACCACCAGCACTGGCAACATCAACCGCAATACCTCCCTCAAGTCTCTCTTGGCTCGACTGCCTCCGCACTCCACAGCAAGTTCCATGTTCCCCCCGTTCATCCTCCCGGTCCATCGTTCCACATTGTGCGCTGAGCGTTCTGAAGATCCTGGATACGCTTTAATCCACGATAGACGTAGAATTCCCTGATTTCGCCTCGTCCCTTACAACCAACTTTCTGCTCCTCAGCTTCCTCCATCCAGCCACGTTATACTTTCCAAGGTGGTCAGGTCGACCCTCCTCCACCCGCTCCCTACCTCCGGCTTCACCTTCATCACGATTATTAACAATGCTCGCGTACACGAATTCGTTCCATCGACTTTTGCGCGATTAAGGTCTCGCACGCAATGGGCCGAGAATTTACAAGCGGATCCATCTGGTACCTGCGCCCCTCAGCCTGGCTCCCATTTTGACCCACCTACTCCCTTCAAGAGCAGATCCGTTTTTCGCGATAACCGCGATACGTCCCTCCTGATAACAAAAGACGTGGATACCGTGGGACTCCCTTAGAGATCTTCCTTTCGCGAGTCTTCGACGCTAAGACTTTTAAAAACGAACTGTACTTTATTTCAATTGTTGTCCCCACTTTGTCATTGTTACTTGCTCGCTGCGGGGATACGAGTAGCCAAGTTCAGCATATGCAGGAGCGTCTCCTAGGATGGAACGTCCCAGCCGAACACTCTGATCTGGTCCATCCCCATTGGCGGGGATTCCTCGCTCCGGGAAAGTATTGGCACATCGGTTTAGCCCTGATCTACTTTATGCTGATGGTCTTGTCCAGCGTAGGGAACGGGTGTGTCATCTGGATATTCACCACGTGAGTCTTAAAGAGTGATTGCGCGACACTACCTCCGCGCCATCTCTGAACTGATCCTCGTACTCTTGACCGCAACCCTCGTCCTTCGAATCACGTAGATATAACCTTACGTAACTCCACGTAACGACGTGATCATTAATCTGCAAGGTCGAAGTCACTGAGGACACCCTCGAATATATTCGTAATAAACCTGGCCATTTTCGACCTGGTCATGATGCTGGAGATGCCCATGTTGATTATAAGCAGCTTCATGGAACGAATGATCGGCTGGGAAATGGGATGTGACATTTACGCTGCGCTGGGAAGCGTCTCCGGAATTGGCTCGGCCATCAATAACGCCGCCATTGCTTACGATCGCTACAGGTGCGATTACAATCGAGAAAATAATTACTTTAGATGAAATATGTTTTTTGATTAATTAGATAAGGTGTGTCATTAAATGATCCTCTCTGTCCTTCAGGACTATCTCTTGTCCGATCGATGGCAGACTAAATGGAAAGCAGGCTGCTGTCATCGTAGCCTTCACTTGGTTCTGGTCCATGCCGTTCACCATCCTCCCCATCACCCGAGTCTGGGGCCGATATGTCACAGGTCATCAATTTTTTATGCCACCCTCATCTGCACTTTATCGGCAGTAGAATATTTTTGAAAATGAGTCCACTCATTTCAGAGGGTTTCCTCACTACCTGCAGCTTCGACTTCTTGACCGAGGATCAGGACACGAAGGTCTTCGTTGGGTCCATCTTCACATGGGCCTATGTCATTCCCATGAGCCTCATCATCTACTTTTACTCCCAGCTCCTGAAGTCTGTCCGCAGACACGAGAAGATGCTGCGCGACCAGGCCAAGAAGATGAACGTCAAGTCTCTGGTTTCGAATCAGGACAAGGAGAGGAGCGTGGAAATGAAAATTGCCAAGGTCGCCTTCACGATTTTCTTCCTCTTCGTCTGCTCCTGGACTCCCTACGCAGTAGTGGCGATGACTGGTGCCTTTGGGAATCGGTTAGTCAATTTTGAGAAATTTGACTTTGACAGCTTGTTTCTTTTTTCAAATTCCATGTCTTCCTGTACACAGGGAATCCTTGACGCCGTTCTCCACGATGATACCAGCACTCTTCGCCAAGACGGTGTCCTGCATCGACCCCTGGATTTATGCCATCAATCATCCAAGATATCGCCAGGAACTCCAGAAACGTTGCCAGTGGATGGGAATCCGCGAACCAGCACCAGCGGTTGACACGACATCCGCGATCACCGAGAACCTCAAGACGGACGAACCCTAAAGTGACAGTTTGTCGTCGCTGATCATCACACTGGAAGATGGGTCAACTCATGGGTATGATTGCTCTCGCACTGTAACCACCACTCAGTACGGGATTAATCCTTCCTGCTAATTTTAAAAACGGATATAAGCTCCTACTCAGAAAATCTAATAAGGACTTACTGGAAATTGATTTACGGAATATGAATTTTTGATCGCATGATATTAATCCACGTTGCAAGCGACTGGTCCCCTTGTATAAATTTAATTAAAGGCAAATTTTAAAGCAATTTTTATATAAATTTATTCATACCCTGTGCTCTTCATGTCCTTACCCAGTGCTCGGATGATCCACAGAAAATTTTTCGTGTAAAAGCTCCGTCGGTAACTTCTCCAAGTGGTAACGGCAAGTATTTGGTCAGCCAGTCAGCCACTGTCGATAACGGTTGGTTCTCGTCCGTGCTAGAAATCAGAACTAAGCACAGGGGAGTCTTGACAAGTGCTGCCAAATGTCAAGAAATGTCAACCCCCTGAAACTAAAGCTACTGCAGGTAATTCCGAAATTGCAGATGCTTCTGGTAGAATCTTCAGGAGGTTCCAGGTCAGGTATCGTGATAATCGAAATTTCTTGATATAACTCGTGAAATGTTTTCCAAGAGTCCTCGAGGTATCAAGAGGAATTTCTGAAAGTTCGAACGGAAGTGTCGGAGCGATTGATCAGGAGAACTACGAGTGCTTTATCATTCGCAATTTCCAATTAACATCGATCTCCAGCCTTCATTTCTAAAGACACCCTCCCCTCCTTCCGCGCGGCTGTCCTTCGCTGTTCTTCTCCTCTCATCACGCAGAGTTCAATCCGCCCCGTATCTTTCATCGGATGTCAAATGGCCGACCAGGTCGACTGTCGCTGCATTTGATATATTGGAAAAAATTTTTTTTTCTGCAACAACGCACCTGCGAATCACTATAACGAAGAAAATAAGGAAAAACATCTCGATTACTTCGACCCGTAAAATCTCTACGAGAAAAAATTTTCTCCATTTCCGAACGTTCGGAATTTCTCGTGTTGAAAATTACATTGAACGACATAAAATCTTGAAGAAAAACGAGCCACCCTTTGGATAATATATATTATTGAATTATTGAAGTACAAGTGGGATCGATCAAGCCGACTTAAGTAATGAGAGTTTCCCAATGACTTGTCTTCGAGAATTGAAGGGCAGCGTCTCGCGCTTCATCGATTCGGCACCAGACTATGGTTAATAAATGAACGAATCGCTTAGAAGCGTCCCAAGTTCTTTCTCCGAGCCGAAGGTAAGGAATAAGAAGGAGAAACGTGGGAACAGAGAGGAAATTAGAAACGTCGCGAACAAAGAATATAAAAGTCTCTCGAAGCTTGTCAATTTAATCTTATCGTTGGCAACGGAAAGCGACTCTTTGGAGATGCCCTTTTATTTTCGCGGAAAATAAAAAAAGATACATTTCACGGTAGCGTAATAAGAGGGGTTCTGGATACAGATTCCTGCACCGACATTTACCGACACTTCGAGACTCTTCGAAGATTCGCGTCCGTAGCACGCAGCCGATTCCTCTTTATAAATTCCCACGTCATTGTTCTATCTTGCCAAACAGTGCGCAGTTGCGAAAATACGAAATTTACGTAAAAAAAAAAAAATTCGCAATCAGGCATCCGAAGAAGTCGAAATTAATTCTTGCGAAATGTCAAAGGTCGAAGGAGTCTCATCGACCGACGAGCAATAAAATATTTCACGGTTCGAGTATCGATCGACGATGTATCGTCGTGGGCGGTTAATTAGCCGATTCGAGCGCGAGTCCACGTAATTGACTAATCGTTATCAGAGTAACTCAGTAATCACCGACTAATTACCCTACGTCTATCGTCACGGTCACTTGCCAGGGGAATTCCATCAATTCCAGGAGTCGAGACAATTTTGATGCAGTCGCATTATGTATCGACAGTGACGTCACGGAGTCGCACGTACGGTACATACATATGTATACATATATACAGCGAATAGATATTTTTCGTAATCGTATTCGGAATGCGTGGAAATTCTACCAAGTGCTGTCGTCACATCCGTTGACGTTTCAGCAGACAAGTTGGCGGATCAGACGGCGAAGAGGAACGGCAACTGGATGAGTAGCCG